>JAVGWX010000004.1:132091122-132096122 GCA_036924085.1 Ariolimax columbianus | reverse complement strand
TAACCCTAACCCTAACCCTAACCCTAACCCTAACCCTAACCCTAACCCTAACCCTAACCCTAACCCTAACCCTAACCCTAACCCTAACCCTAACCCTAACCCTAACCCTAACCCTAACCCTAACCCTAACCCTAACCCTAACCCTAACCCTAACCCTAACCCTAACCCTAACCCTAACCCTAACCCTAACCCTAACCCTAACCCTAACCCTAACCCTAACCCTAACCCTAACCCTAACCCTAACCCTAACCCTAACCCTAACCCTAACCCTAACCCTAACCCTAACCCTAACCCTAACCCTAACCCTAACCCTAACCCTAACCCTAACCCTAACCCTAACCCTAACCCTAACCCTAACCCTAACCCTAACCCTAACCCTAACCCTAACCCTAACCCTAACCCTAACCCTAACCCTAACCCTAACCCTAACCCTAACCCTAACCCTAACCCTAACCCTAACCCTAACCCTAACCCTAACCCTAACCCTAACCCTAACCCTAACCCTAACCCTAACCCTAACCCTAACCCTAACCCTAACCCTAACCCTAACCCTAACCCTAACCCTAACCCTAACCCTAACCCTAACCCTAACCCTAACCCTAACCCTAACCCTAACCCTAACCCTAACCCTAACCCTAACCCTAACCCTAACCCTAACCCTAACCCTAACCCTAACCCTAACCCTAACCCTAACCCTAACCCTAACCCTAACCCTAACCCTAACCCTAACCCTAACCCTAACCCTAACCCTAACCCTAACCCTAACCCTAACCCTAACCCTAACCCTAACCCTAACCCTAACCCTAACCCTAACCCTAACCCTAACCCTAACCCTAACCCTAACCCTAACCCTAACCCTAACCCTAACCCTAACCCTAACCCTAACCCTAACCCTAACCCTAACCCTAACCCTAACCCTAACCCTAACCCTAACCCTAACCCTAACCCTAACCCTAACCCTAACCCTAACCCTAACCCTAACCCTAACCCTAACCCTAACCCTAACCCTAACCCTAACCCTAACCCTAACCCTAACCCTAACCCTAACCCTAACCCTAACCCTAACCCTAACCCTAACCCTAACCCTAACCCTAACCCTAACCCTAACCCTAACCCTAACCCTAACCCTAACCCTAACCCTAACCCTAACCCTAACCCTAACCCTAACCCTAACCCTAACCCTAACCCTAACCCTAACCCTAACCCTAACCCTAACCCTAACCCTAACCCTAACCCTAACCCTAACCCTAACCCTAACCCTAACCCTAACCCTAACCCTAACCCTAACCCTAACCCTAACCCTAACCCTAACCCTAACCCTAACCCTAACCCTAACCCTAACCCTAACCCTAACCCTAACCCTAACCCTAACCCTAACCCTAACCCTAACCCTAACCCTAACCCTAACCCTAACCCTAACCCTAACCCTAACCCTAACCCTAACCCTAACCCTAACCCTAACCCTAACCCTAACCCTAACCCTAACCCTAACCCTAACCCTAACCCTAACCCTAACCCTAACCCTAACCCTAACCCTAACCCTAACCCTAACCCTAACCCTAACCCTAACCCTAACCCTAACCCTAACCCTAACCCTAACCCTAACCCTAACCCTAACCCTAACCCTAACCCTAACCCTAACCCTAACCCTAACCCTAACCCTAACCCTAACCCTAACCCTAACCCTAACCCTAACCCTAACCCTAACCCTAACCCTAACCCTAACCCTAACCCTAACCCTAACCCTAACCCTAACCCTAACCCTAACCCTAACCCTAACCCTAACCCTAACCCTAACCCTAACCCTAACCCTAACCCTAACCCTAACCCTAACCCTAACCCTAACCCTAACCCTAACCCTAACCCTAACCCTAACCCTAACCCTAACCCTAACCCTAACCCTAACCCTAACCCTAACCCTAACCCTAACCCTAACCCTAACCCTAACCCTAACCCTAACCCTAACCCTAACCCTAACCCTAACCCTAACCCTAACCCTAACCCTAACCCTAACCCTAACCCTAACCCTAACCCTAACCCTAACCCTAACCCTAACCCTAACCCTAACCCTAACCCTAACCCTAACCCTAACCCTAACCCTAACCCTAACCCTAACCCTAACCCTAACCCTAACCCTAACCCTAACCCTAACCCTAACCCTAACCCTAACCCTAACCCTAACCCTAACCCTAACCCTAACCCTAACCCTAACCCTAACCCTAACCCTAACCCTAACCCTAACCCTAACCCTAACCCTAACCCTAACCCTAACCCTAACCCTAACCCTAACCCTAACCCTAACCCTAACCCTAACCCTAACCCTAACCCTAACCCTAACCCTAACCCTAACCCTAACCCTAACCCTAACCCTAACCCTAACCCTAACCCTAACCCTAACCCTAACCCTAACCCTAACCCTAACCCTAACCCTAACCCTAACCCTAACCCTAACCCTAACCCTAACCCTAACCCTAACCCTAACCCTAACCCTAACCCTAACCCTAACCCTAACCCTAACCCTAACCCTAACCCTAACCCTAACCCTAACCCTAACCCTAACCCTAACCCTAACCCTAACCCTAACCCTAACCCTAACCCTAACCCTAACCCTAACCCTAACCCTAACCCTAACCCTAACCCTAACCCTAACCCTAACCCTAACCCTAACCCTAACCCTAACCCTAACCCTAACCCTAACCCTAACCCTAACCCTAACCCTAACCCTAACCCTAACCCTAACCCTAACCCTAACCCTAACCCTAACCCTAACCCTAACCCTAACCCTAACCCTAACCCTAACCCTAACCCTAACCCTAACCCTAACCCTAACCCTAACCCTAACCCTAACCCTAACCCTAACCCTAACCCTAACCCTAACCCTAACCCTAACCCTAACCCTAACCCTAACCCTAACCCTAACCCTAACCCTAACCCTAACCCTAACCCTAACCCTAACCCTAACCCTAACCCTAACCCTAACCCTAACCCTAACCCTAACCCTAACCCTAACCCTAACCCTAACCCTAACCCTAACCCTAACCCTAACCCTAACCCTAACCCTAACCCTAACCCTAACCCTAACCCTAACCCTAACCCTAACCCTAACCCTAACCCTAACCCTAACCCTAACCCTAACCCTAACCCTAACCCTAACCCTAACCCTAACCCTAACCCTAACCCTAACCCTAACCCTAACCCTAACCCTAACCCTAACCCTAACCCTAACCCTAACCCTAACCCTAACCCTAACCCTAACCCTAACCCTAACCCTAACCCTAACCCTAACCCTAACCCTAACCCTAACCCTAACCCTAACCCTAACCCTAACCCTAACCCTAACCCTAACCCTAACCCTAACCCTAACCCTAACCCTAACCCTAACCCTAACCCTAACCCTAACCCTAACCCTAACCCTAACCCTAACCCTAACCCTAACCCTAACCCTAACCCTAACCCTAACCCTAACCCTAACCCTAACCCTAACCCTAACCCTAACCCTAACCCTAACCCTAACCCTAACCCTAACCCTAACCCTAACCCTAACCCTAACCCTAACCCTAACCCTAACCCTAACCCTAACCCTAACCCTAACCCTAACCCTAACCCTAACCCTAACCCTAACCCTAACCCTAACCCTAACCCTAACCCTAACCCTAACCCTAACCCTAACCCTAACCCTAACCCTAACCCTAACCCTAACCCTAACCCTAACCCTAACCCTAACCCTAACCCTAACCCTAACCCTAACCCTAACCCTAACCCTAACCCTAACCCTAACCCTAACCCTAACCCTAACCCTAACCCTAACCCTAACCCTAACCCTAACCCTAACCCTAACCCTAACCCTAACCCTAACCCTAACCCTAACCCTAACCCTAACCCTAACCCTAACCCTAACCCTAACCCTAACCCTAACCCTAACCCTAACCCTAACCCTAACCCTAACCCTAACCCTAACCCTAACCCTAACCCTAACCCTAACCCTAACCCTAACCCTAACCCTAACCCTAACCCTAACCCTAACCCTAACCCTAACCCTAACCCTAACCCTAACCCTAACCCTAACCCTAACCCTAACCCTAACCCTAACCCTAACCCTAACCCTAACCCTAACCCTAACCCTAACCCTAACCCTAACCCTAACCCTAACCCTAACCCTAACCCTAACCCTAACCCTAACCCTAACCCTAACCCTAACCCTAACCCTAACCCTAACCCTAACCCTAACCCTAACCCTAACCCTAACCCTAACCCTAACCCTAACCCTAACCCTAACCCTAACCCTAACCCTAACCCTAACCCTAACCCTAACCCTAACCCTAACCCTAACCCTAACCCTAACCCTAACCCTAACCCTAACCCTAACCCTAACCCTAACCCTAACCCTAACCCTAACCCTAACCCTAACCCTAACCCTAACCCTAACCCTAACCCTAACCCTAACCCTAACCCTAACCCTAACCCTAACCCTAACCCTAACCCTAACCCTAACCCTAACCCTAACCCTAACCCTAACCCTAACCCTAACCCTAACCCTAACCCTAACCCTAACCCTAACCCTAACCCTAACCCTAACCCTAACCCTAACCCTAACCCTAACCCTAACCCTAACCCTAACCCTAACCCTAACCCTAACCCTAACCCTAACCCTAACCCTAACCCTAACCCTAACCCTAACCCTAACCCTAACCCTAACCCTAACCCTAACCCTAACCCTAACCCTAACCCTAACCCTAACCCTAACCCTAACCCTAACCCTAACCCTAACCCTAACCCTAACCCTAACCCTAACCCTAACCCTAACCCTAACCCTAACCCTAACCCTAACCCTAACCCTAACCCTAACCCTAACCCTAACCCTAACCCTAACCCTAACCCTAACCCTAACCCTAACCCTAACCCTAACCCTAACCCTAACCCTAACCCTAACCCTAACCCTAACCCTAACCCTAACCCTAACCCTAACCCTAACCCTAACCCTAACCCTAACCCTAACCCTA
>JAVGWX010000004.1:131913622-132083622 GCA_036924085.1 Ariolimax columbianus | reverse complement strand
TCTTTGTCGCTCTTTTTTGTATTCTTTCTAGCATGTTTATGTCCTCTCTATGATAAGGACTCCACACCTGTACACAGTACTCCAATCTAGGTCTAACTAAAGCTTTATACAGTTTGACGATCACTTCCTTGCTCCTATGTTTAATATTTCTTTTTATCATACCTAACATTGCATTTGCCTTTTTCACTGCTACCTTAACTTGCTCACTCACTTTTCCTGAATGATCTATTATAACTTTTAGGTCCCTTTCCTTGTCTATCTTTCTAATATTGTTTTCTCCCATTCTGTAATTATGTTCCATATTGGATCTACCCATGTAGATACTGTACATTTATCTACATTAAACTCCATTTGCCAGCTTACAGACCATTCTCGAATTTTATCTAAATCCGACATCAATATATCCACTTCCGCTTTAGATGAGACACTACTGCATAGTTTTGTGTCATCAGCAAATTTTGCAATCATCGATCCCATATCATTGTCTAAATCATTTATATATATCAAGAACAAAATTGGTCCCAAAACCGAGCCCTGTGGCACACCACTTTTCACTTCACACCACTCAGAGTACTCCTTATTTATGCCCACCCTCTGCCTTCTTCTCGTTAACCAATTTTCAATCCATTTGGCACCTTCCCCACCTATTCCATGTGATTTTAACTTTCGAAAAAATCTTTGATGAGGTACTCTATCAAAGGCCTTTGCAAAGTCTAGATAAATAACATCCACTGGCTCCCCTTTATCTATGATTTTAGTAACCTCCTCCACGAATTCTAATAGATTTGTTAAGCATGATCTCCCTCTAGTAAACCCATGCTGACTATTTCTAATTAGATTAAATTTGTCTAAATGCATTACAATGTTTTCTTTGATTATTGACTCTAACAATTTACAGACTATGCTCGTTAAACTCACCGGTCTATAATTTGCTGGATCTGATTTGTTGCCTTATTTGAATAAGGGGATCACTCCTGCATCTTTCCAATCCCGTGGAACAATCCCTTTTGTAAGTGATTGAGAACATAATATAGCCAATGGTTTTGCTAGTTGGTCTCTAATTTCATACAGCAATTTTGGATGAATACCATCTTGACCTGGACATTTACTCACTTTCAACCCCTCCAATTTTTTAAAAACAATTTCCTCTGTAATACAGATTGATCTTAATCCCGCTATATCCATGTCTCTTTGAAAAATATCTATAGGCTCTGGGATCTTGGAGCAGTCTTCTTGTGTGTAAACTGTTCCAAAGTACCGATTGAGCAGATTAGCTGCCTCCCTGTTCTCACTTATTATTTTCCCTGTACTCTCTATGAGAGGTCCTACTTTGTCTTTCGTTCTTTGTTTATTCCTAACATAAGAGAAGAAGCTTTTACTATCAGTCTTGATCCTCTGAGAAAGTTTTTTTTCAAAGTCTATTTTTGCTGTTTTATTCGCTTTCTGGGATATGTTCTGCTTGTCCAAATATTTTACATATGTTTCTTTTGATTTACCTGCCTCTATATATTTTTTCCAAGCTTTATTTTTTGCTTTTCTACATTTAACTACAAATCTAGTTATCCACTTTTTACGCTTGGGGTTTACCTCCCTACATGGAACACATTCCTCTTTTAGCGTTTCTAGAACTGTTTTAAAACTTTCCCACTCCTGTTCAACATCTGTTCCTACGACAATATCTTTCCATATTATGTGGTTCGCTGCCTCTTTCATCCTCTTAACATCTGCCTTAGAGTAGTCGTATGTTCGCTTGTTTATGTTTACTTCTTTCCCTCCAATAAGATCCCAACGGATGATTTGATGGTCACTTGAGCCAAACAGTTCCCCAACGGCAACGTTTTCAATCATATCTTCCTCTGTAGTAAAAACTAGGTCGAGTATGTTTTTGTCCCTGGTGGCTGCTTCTACGTGTTGAATTAAAAAATTGTCAGTTATGCACTTAACAAAAGGTTTTGACTCCACAAGTGCCTCTGCCATATCCCATTTTATATCTGGAAAGTTGAAATCTCCCATTAATAATAATGTCCCTTCACTTGCCTTTGCTATGCTACTAATCAGCTCCTCATCTTCTTCTTTTTGACTTGATGGACATCTATAGCACACTCCAATCACTGTTTTTTCACCCCCACTTTCTATTTCTCTCTATACACTTTCATTTTTGTTACCACATGATAAATAATCTTTGATCGTTTTAACAGAATTTATACAGTATAATAAAACGCCACCTCCCTTAGTCTTGTCTCCAACTATCCTATCTTTCCTTAACATTGCATATCCCTCAATTCCAAGTTCACTATCTGCAATCTCCTCATATGTCCATGATTCTGTTAATCCTATTATATCTGGTTTTTCTTCTTCTACATACAGTTCCAATTCTTCTCTTTTATTTACTATGCTTCTCACATTTGCATAAAAACATTTTAGTTTGTAATGTTGTTGGTTTTCCTCTTTTTGCTGCTGGTTCATCATTGTAGTGTTTGTTTGGACATGGTTATTCGACACGACGGGTCCTGGTCACCAAAGCGTACTATTGTATTGTAGAAAAGGCCTATAGAGATGCATCTACAAATGTGTTTCTTATAAATTCTGACTAAAATAAATGAATTGAAGAAAAAGTATTTAGTCCAGAGACAGAGGCCATTCTCCTCTCCACCTCCTCCCCCAAATATAAGACCTTGGGCTTGAGTCACTGTTGATATCATATGAGGTCATCCCGTAACCTGTGAGATCGTTGGGGCATATATGAAGACATCCCCACAACTGTTGATATCAGATGAGGTCATCTCATAACCAATGAGGTCGTTGGGGCATATATGAAGACATCCCCGCAACTGTTGATATCAGATGAGGTCATCACATAACCAATGAGGTCGTTAGGGCATATATGAAGACATCCCCACAACTTTTGATATCCAAGGAGACAAATTGAGACGCTGATTTGAACACGTGATGATCTGCCGTTGGTTCAAGAGGTCACATAAGTTGACCCCAGTGTTAACTTCCGGTTCATGTAGCGACAACAGTGGACGAACTCGACACGAACCATCAAAATCAGTCTTCTCTTCTGGCTGCATTACCATTTTGACAAGCTGTACCTGTAGATTATAACAAGGGTATATAAGCATGGAGACGGGGGACAGTAGTACAGTATCGCCGCATGTTATACGCCCCAGAAGGCAGTCATTTTCTCGCAAGACGAGCATGATTGCCCAGCCCGGCAAGGAGGGCCAGCAAGTGGCTCCAGGAATATGGGCTGGCAACTCAATCGGCGTCTTTACAAGCGGCGGTGACTCGCAAGGTGGGTGGCTTATGATCAGCTGGGCTCAAATATAAACTAACTGATCGCGATACACAAAATACCTTGTAGTTCTTTTCTGTCTCAGTATCTATCTCCACACAAGCAAGCTCACTAAAGTGTAGAACTTACTACTACTACTAGAGTAGTATAGGGCAGGCACTTTGATAAAAATTTCAATAGTTAGTTACTAACTTTCTAAGTTTAGTTAATATTCTACACTGTAGAATCTACAGCTATACTATAGAGTACTATAGTAGAGGAAAACCAACTCACACTACTACTAAACTACAACTGTACTAATACTTTACTATTACTGCTGTTACTGTTACTACTACTGCTACTGTTACTTAGTTACTACTAAACTACTGTAATTACTGCTAAGTACTACTACTGTTGCTACTACTGCTGTTACTCACTGTGACTACTACTCGGTCTACTCATAGACTACTGTGACTACTACTACTGTTACTACTGCTATTACTACAGTTACTACTACTGTTACCATTACTGCTGTTATTATTACTACTATTACTACTACTACTATTACTTACTACTACTACTATCACCACATAGCAACATTACTGTACAAATAGTTACAGTACATGTACGCCAACGGCATAACGCTTCCAGACATTGGCAAATATGTCCAGATAGCACCAAAACTAAAGTAATACAGTCTGGGATGGATAAAGACGTGCCTTCACCAGGTAACCAGTAGAATTCAGAAAGGCAAACCTTTAATCAAACAATTTTAATTGTAGTGGTAGAAACCTTGATTCTGAAGTAGAGAATGATCATAAATGCACAACAGTAAGCATACTCTCAGCAGAGACATTACTATCACAAACTGTTACAGCCCTCAGTTTCTACAGAGAAGAATCAAGATACCTCATCATGGGTGACTTAATAGCAACTCTTCATGCTGGAAATAAGAGACAGTGGATCAGAGAGGAAAAGATATTGAAGACTGCGATTAAGAGATTGGACCAGAGAGCAGAAGATATTGAAAACTGGATGATGGAATCATTATTAACCAATCAAATGGCAAACCAACCTAATGACAAAACAAACTATTTAATTTTTCCATCCTAATACAAAGAAGTGTACAAGATAGTCATCTGGATAGCTGAAAACACCACACATGTAAAATTACAGCTAACATCCTTGCAGATTTCTACAAACAGAAAAATGCCACAACACTTAACAAAAAGCATTCAAGACGTCCACAAAGAATACATGAAAAGATGAAGCATCAAAACTCGAGCCAATGCAAGAGGCCACCTTTCATCTTGAAAGAACTAAATGTCACCAACAGAAACAAGAAAACCTTAGGAAAAGATGACAGCCCAAATGACATGATCCAGACCAAAGATACAGCACTAGTGTAGTCTGGCTAGGAGAATGTGGATCGCAGCAGACATGCAAACCTGGTACCCATAAAAAGCCAGCTGAAATTGGATGTGTTAGGCTGAAAAGCACATATATCACAGCCTCACTGTAAACTACAACACAACATTACATCGTCCTTGTCGAAGAATAAAGAAATGAAACAACGTCATTTTAGAACTTGCAGCCAGATCTTCACTAATCATGGAATACTGGTGGGGTGACACATGAAAGTGTACTAAAGAAGTAATACTTATGTGAGACCAGTTCTAGAATGAGATAGCAGCATAGGCAGCTGCAGTCAAATCAAACTTTGACAAGATAAATAGTTAAAAACTATTCAATTTGAATCATAACAGAGGTCATGACGACTACGCCCACTGGAGGATAAAAACAATTACGAACCTGCAACCAATGGAGGGCTGAAAAAACAGCGGAACCTAACAACAAGGTGAGATATTGAAGACTGAACGACCAGCCAATGTACCAGATAACAAATGGGCTTGGAAATGAAAGACTTAAGTGGAATAACGTGGCATCAGTGAAAGAAAAGGGGAGAACAGATTTTACAAATGGCACATCACAAATAAAATATATGCACGCTATACATATACTTCTCACCTGAAAGAAACAGCTGTTCCCATAGCTGATAGGAAACATTTCCAGCATTGGAAAAAAATTCAGACAGAAACAGAAAGAAGAGGACTAACTGTAAAAGACAAAGAGAGCTATCAGTGATGACTGGAGGATTTTCAAGTAACTTCAGAACAGAGGCCTTGAAAGCTGCAGCAGAAACTCTAATGACATGAAAACACAGAGAGACAAGTTGAACTTTTCACAGATGTGCTGTCAGTAGTTGTGGCATTGGTGAGCCAGAAAAATACAGATCTAAAGGAACTAAAAGTGATACTCTAAACTATATCACCTTTTCAAGAGAGTTGTGATACAGTGAATTCCAACATTTTTTCAATATTGACAGACTATCAAGAGAAGGTGGAAAGCTACCTCGACTTGATATACGTATAACTTGTGAAGAGGCCAAGAGGTTTACCAGGTGTAAATATAGGAACAAGGGGGAAGCAGAGCATGCAGGTCATCAACCAAATGACACATATTACCAGCTCAACAGAGGTGAACAGGTAGTAATCGTTAGACTCCACACATGCTACAACGGACTGAGATACCATCTGTTCAACATGAGCATCTGCTACAAAGGTGTCTAACATCCAAGGAATAGAGAAAGCCTGTGTGTTTATCACTGATACCACTTCTGGACAAGCTCTATGAAGATACAAATAGGCCCAGGCTGACCACTACTTTCTTTAGATATATTCGTTGACGCCTTGAAGCGTCCGAAGAAGATATGGACGGACATCATTTGGATGATAGGAGGTTTAAGTTTACATTTCATATTTCCTTAATGTTTATTCATTGCCCAGGACTTATTTCTATGGTGCAGTATTGTAACTACATAATGTTGAAAGACTGAAAAATACCTAGCCTCTCTAATTTAGACATCACTTCAACTAATTGATATTACCCTGCTGCCACTTATCCTCCTTACATTAATTATTTCTCCTTTCAAAAGGAAATGCAAGAACTTATTTTTTCAATATAAACACAGTTATTTGTTTATTTACATAAACTAATTATTACACAATTATCGACTGATCTATTTATGACTAAAACTCTCTTATCAGAGATTTATAGAAATTAACTTGATGGAATTTCAGGATAAAAACCAAGATTGTTTCAAAGTCCTTTGTCCCTATTCTCTCTAATAAAAGCAACTTCTAGTGGTGTGGCAGGCTTATGACAGACTGGCAGCTTCCGTTCGTCTATTCTCCACAATGGAACCAAAGATTTCTCACGCGTGTTCTGGAAACATGATCCCTGGGATTTTAGGCCACCTAGTGTCACCTAGACACTACAGCATGGGTGGTTCTAAACCCCCACCAAACTAACTACCAATCTAACTAGAAGTCCTAGGAACAATTCCCAAATTTAACATGGTCACGTGTCTAAGCTTATTATTGTTATTGCCCTAAGCTTAGACAATAATCTGAGGATAACAGTGAAAGTAAATTCTGACCATCTAACTTTCCCATGACCCCATTTTCAGACAATGAAAATCCAGGTTCACTCTCATAAAAATGCCCAGTGTACCTAACCTCTGTCTAAACTCTCTGATGTAATGTCTTTCTCTCCTGATTGCTTACTGTCCAGTTAAAATTAGATTCCAATTTCTAAGTTACCATTTGACTTCAGTGGCCAAGTTGGAAGTTATATCTCCCATGCTTCATACCCGATACTGACACTGCCACAACTCACTATGTTGGTACACGTTTCATTATGTATTGTTTTCTGAATGGCTGTTTTGACTTGCACGCATAGTTCTCAATTTATGTTACCCAGTTTACACTTTTTGTTATAAACGTATTCATATTTTACAATCTCTCTTTTTGTGTGTGTCCCATTCACTTACATTCATTTAATGTTTTCTCTTCAATGTTATAACTGTTTCTGTTTTAGACATATGTATTTAGCGCTTTTCAGCAAGTTATACCCAAGATCTTTTGTCTATGGGCAATAACACTGTGGGCCACAGAAAACGGCCTTGATGGCCTCATGTTTGAGACACCTGGGCTATATGCTGTCGTATACACATTGATGGTAATACTCTCATGTACACTGGATGAGTGCTGCATTGGGAAGGGGCCTGGATGGCAATTCTGTCATGTACACTGGATGAGTGTTGTGCTGAGATAATCAAGTTGGGGCTTCTCTACTTGAGTGAGAAGCAGGTCATTTATGATCATAAGTGACTTCAGATAATCTCCAGTATGAGAAGGGAACATGACCAGATAATCTCCAGTATGAGAAGGGAACATGACCAGATAATCTTTAGTATGAGAAGGGAAAGTGACTTCAGATAATCTCCAGTATGAGAAAGGAAAGTGACCAGATAATCTCCAGTATGAGAAGCGAAAGTGACTTCAGATAATCTCCAATATGAGAAGGGAAAGTGACTTCAGATAATCTCCAGTATGAGAAGGGAAAGTGTCTTCAGATATTCTCCAATATCAGAAGGGAAAGTGACTTCAGATAATCTCCAGTATGAGAAGGGAAAGTAACCTCAGATAATCTCCAGTATGAGAAGGGAACATGACTTCAGATATAAGGTTGTTATCTGAGACATCAATAATGAGGACCGTCATTGTGTTGGAGTCTCAATTCTCTAATCGCAGGTAGAATAGGACTGGCTATTGCATGAATGAATAGCAGATACAGAGGGCTAAAATCTTCAGGACCTTGTGTCAGATATGATGAAAGACTTGACATCCTGGCCTAAAAAAACAACATCAGTGGGAACATTAGATCTGGACATGGGAGGCAAACTAAAATCAGTCGATGACCTCCTGTTCAATGATGACATGTTACAAGCGATAGATGAATGTGCAATCCACTGTCTACAAGAGTAGACAAACCAACAATCCACTGACTGCTAGAGTAGATAAACCAGCAATCCACTGACTACAAGAGTAGATAAACCAACAATCTACTGACTACAAGAGTAGATAAACCAAGAATCCACTGACTACAAGAGTAGATAAACCAACAATCCACTGACTGTAAGAGTTGATGATGAACCAACAATTCACTGACTGTAAGAGTTGATGATGAACCAATAATCCGCTGACTGTAAGAGTAGATAAACCAACAATCCACTGAGTATATTCAGACAAGTTATGAAATGTAACTGGGCTAGCACTACTGTAAGTAAGGTCATGAATATGTAACAACAGCAGATAAAAGAGTGAACATCTTGAAGTGACCAAAGATACCATCACAAGTTGAAGACAGAAGGGAACATCTTGAAGTGACCAAAGATTCCATCACAAGTTGAAGACAGAAGGGAACATCTTGAAGTGACCAAAGATACCATCACAAGTTTAAGACAGAAGGGAATTAATTTAATATATTAAAAAGGTCTGCCAATTCTAGAACCATGTAAATCTCAATTGTCTACTGTTATCTTGTGAAGCTAGTCTACCATATTTTGTGCTCAGGCAACTCAATCTTTTAATGCAGGCATGAATGCAGCTGTCAGAGCTGTTGTGCGCATGGGGTTCTATCTTGGCTGTAAAGTCTATTTCATCAGAGAGGTACATTATTCAATTTAATTGCTTACTTTATTAAGTGTTTGACATTACATTATCCACTGTTTGCTAGTTTTTAAACTTAATTTGAGAGTTACTAAATGAAGCAGTTGATGGTGGGTCTATCTGGTCATTGTGATGGTTGTAGCAGTTGATGGTGTGTCTATATGGTCATTGTGGTGGTTGTAGCAGTTGATGGTGTGTCTATCTGGTCATTGTGGTGATTGCTTGAAGTAGTTGATGGTGTGTCTATCTGGCCATTGTGGTGATTGTAGCAGTTGATGGTGTGTCTATCTGGTCATTGTGGTGGTTGTTTGAAGCAGTTGATGGTAGTCCTAATAATCTTGTGCCACAGATATCAAACTATCACAATAGGTAGGGGAAGTTTGAGTAAACATTTCTACCAATAGGGGAAGTTTGAGTAAACATTTCTACCAATAGGGGAAGTTTGGGTAAACATTTCTACCAATAGGGGAAGTTTGGGTAAATGCTAACATATTTCTTTAAATAAAATGAATTTCTTGCATTATTCAATCGGCCAAATACCTGTCTTCTGATTATGTACCCCACTTATCCACTGTCCCACTTATCCACTACCCAACTTATCCACTACCCCACTTATCCACTACCCCACTTATCCACTACTAACTGCACCACTTATCCACTACCCCACTTATCCACTATCCCACTTATCCACTACTAACTACCCCACTTATCAACTATCCAACTTATCCACTGCCAATTACCCCACTTACCCACTACCCCACTTATCAACTTCCCCACTTATCAACTATCCAACGTATCCACTGCCAATTACCCCACTTTCCCACTACCCCACTTATCCACTACCAACTGCTCCACTTATCCACTACTGACTGCCCCACTTATCCACTACCAACTATCCCACTTACCCACTACAACACTTATCCACTACCAACTACCCCACTTATCCACTACAACACTTATCCACTACCAACTACCCCACTTATCCACTACCAACTACCCCACTTATCCATTACCCCACTTATCAACTACCCCACTTATCCACTGCCCCACTTACCAACTACTCCACTTACTCACTACCCCCCTTATCCACTACCCCACATATCCACTACCAGCTATCCCACATATCCACTACCAACTACCCCACTTATCAACTACCTCACTTATTAACTACCCCACTTACCCACTACGAACAACCCCACTTACCCACTACCAACTACCCCACTTGTCCACTACCAACTATCCCTCTTACCCATTACCCCACTTATCCACTACCACACTTATCAACTACCGCACTTATCCACTACCAACTACCCCACTTACCCATTACCGCACTTATGAACTACCCCACTTATTTACTACTAGCAACCCCACTTATCCACTACTGCACTTATCCAATATCAACTACCCCACTTATCCACTATCCCACCTATACACTATCCCATGTATCTATGATCTCACTACCCCACTTATCCACTACCAACTACCCCACTTATCCACTATCCCACCTATACACTATCCCATGTATCTATGATCTCACTGCCCCACTTATCCACTACCCCACTTTTCCACTATCTCACTTATCCACTATACCACTTATCCACTACCCCACTTATCCACTACCCTACTCATCCACTACCCTACTCATCCACTACCCCACTTATCCACTGCCCCACTCATTCACTATCCCACTTATCCACTATCTCACTCATCCACTACCCCACACATCCACTACCCCACACATCCACTACCCCACTCATCCACTACCCCACACATCCACTACCCCACTCATCCACTATTCAACAATCCAACAACCTCACTATCCAGCTTACAGTGTGCAAAATTGTGCCATGTGTACAGGTGTAGTCATAATACTGAGATGGTTGTCACATGAGTACATGAGTAGTCACAAAATTGAGATGGTTGTCACATGTGTACCAATGTGATAGTTGATGACTAATATAATCATGGTTCTGTGTGTGTTGTATCCCAGAGGATGTTGACGGCTAATATAATCCAAATATATGAAGGGAAACATTTTCTGCTCTCTCATTTGATCTTTCTGGAAGTTTGATATATTGCCATTATCTATTGTCATCTTTGCTGTTATTTGTTGCCATTATCTATTGTCATCCTTGCTGTTATTTGTTGCCATTATCTATTGTCATCTTTGCTGTTATTTGTTGCCATTATCTATTGACATCCCTGCTCTTTGCCTTTTTTCGATATTCGTTTGATGCACGTAACCATCCAGACATTATTGGAGGTGTTGACTGGCTGTGGATGCCCTGCGTTGGAGGTTGTCACTCATGGCCAGGCTAAGGATTTACATTACCTACGTCATGCCCATCCTGCTGCATCTGAAAGCAGGTCATGGAAATCAAAAAAGGGAAATAACCCTCTCCATCATGGTCCCATCTCCGTATCGTCCATGCACCACCTATCTAGGTCAAATCAGAAAGACTGCATCCTCATTGCACACAGTCTGGGACTCGGCCACTCATCATGCTCATGTATGGTTGGCGCGACATGCCCTTGTTGCCTAAGTGGATTACTTATCTACCTTGCTGTTTGCTCTCCAATGAAGCATGGGGCCACCACAGCATTTGACCTCCTTTAGGGAACCTGTGTTCATCCAGTGATGGCTCTTCAAGCACTATGTTTTGCTCGATATATCATTCACAACTCTCCATTTATGATCTGAGTGTTAGATTTCAGTAGTGGATCATAAAGCAACTACCACTTTTTTGCTAGATATTGCATCCACAACCCTCCTTGGTCCTTGGATGCACTAGTGCTATCCCCATTGTGAAAATGCATTTCATGCTTGAACTTCTTTCTGTAAAATCAAGGTACTCACTGGCTTAGGCCAAAGCCTACATACGAGTAGCCGTACTGGCCCAGGCCAAAGTCTACATGTGAGTAGCACACTGGTCAAGGCCAAAGCCTACACGGGAGTAGCCACACTGGTCAAGGCCAAAGCCTACATGTGAGTAGCCACACTGGTCAAGGACAAAGCCTACTTGTGAGTAGCCGCAGACAAGAGCTACCACTGCACATGAACATTGCAGATATCAAGGGTGAAAGGACCAGGAGAGGGATGATATGACCGGCAGAGAGAGCGATTGGTCAGGTAACCCCAGTAGAGACCATAAACAAAGTAGAATAATGGATTCACACTGGAGATAAAATGACAGACTTCCACTAGGTCATTATCACTGGGGAGATACAGAGACTGATACAGTGGGAAAGTCAACCTTGTGGTTAAACAGCTAATAAGTGAAAATGTCTATATATCTGATGTTGTGTGACAGTTCCAGCTGGAGCATGGGCGTTTAGGGCAGAGGAGATTGGGCTGGCGACTGTGTTCGCTAAGAATTAAAGGTTGACTGAATGCATTGGACGAATTCAGGTCACGCCAGGGTCAAGCACCATTTTGACAAGGACACGGGGTTAGACACACAATAGGTAGAGGTCTTTGTCTGGTGCAGGGGTGTGTTTCAGAACTGACCACTCCGGCGTCAGACTTGACGGGGGTGGGTGTCAGAACTGACCACTCTGGCGTCAGACTTGACAGGGGTGGGTGTCAGAACTGACCACTGGCGTCAGACTTGACAGGAGTGGTGCTTGTTGACAATCTGATACATGACAGGCTACCACATTTAGAATGGCAGTGACTCATGAATAGACAGGCTACCACATTTAGAATGACAATGACTCGTGGATAGACAGGCTACCACATTTAGAATGGCAGTGACTCGTGGATAGACAGGTTACCACATTTAGAATGGCAGTGACTCGTGGATAGACAGGCTACCACATTTAGAATGACAGTGACTCGTGGATAGACATGCTACCACATTTAGAATGGCAGTGACTCGTCTATAGACATGCTACCACATCTAGAATGAGAGTGACTCCTGGATAGACAAGCTACCACATTTAGAATGACAGAGACTCGTGGATAGACAGGCTACCACATTTAGAATGACAGTGACTCGGGGATAGACAGGCTACCACATTTAGAATGGCAGTGACTCGTGGATAGACAGGATACCACATTTAGAATGACAGAGACTCGTGGATAGACAGGCTACCACATTTAGAATGACAGTGACTCGTGGATAGACATGCTACCACATTTAGAATGACAGGGACTCGTGGATAGACAGACAACCACATTTAGAATGACAAAGACTCGTGGATAGACAGGCTACCACATTTAGAATGACAATGACTCGTGGATAGACAGGCAACCACATTTAGAATGACAATGACTCGTGGATAGACATGCTACCACATTTAGAATGACAGTGACTCGTGGATAGACAGGCAACCACATTTAGAATTACAAAGACTCGTGAATAGACAGGCTACCACATTTAGAATGACAATGACTCGTGGATAGACAGGCAACCACATTTAGAATGACAATGACTCGTGGATAGACAGGCTACCACATTTAGAATGATAATGACTCGTGGATAGACAGCCAATAACATTTTAGTTGAGGTAGTTCCAAATTGGAGGGATGGCTAAGTCAGCCGACCCAGATAAGACCATTGGACAGTCATGTTGTTGACACTATAAAAGACACTATAGACATAAATGCGGGAGAATGGCAGGAAGACTGGAAGTGAGAAGGTTTACAGGCGGGTTGTACCATCATACACCTCAAGTTGGCCAGTCACGCTCAATGGGTGCTTATGAAGGACACTCTGTGAACAGTAAGAAATTTTTTTTTTTTGCGATCGCCTTATTTCTCTATTCCCTAAGGCGGTGTGCGTTACACTGTGGTTTTTATTTTGCGCCTGTCTGCCCAGTGTATCCGACTTCAGCATGCATTTTATGTAAGGGTCTGCTTCCTCCTGCATTTTCCAAGGGCTTGCTTCCCCGGGGTAACAGCCGGTGCTGTGATGGGGATCGAACCCAGCACCTCCTGGTTGTGAGCCGTGTCACTTAACCACTAGGCCATGCTGTCCCCTAGTAAAAGATCTGAATGTGTATTGTATGTGTAGGACACCTTGTGAACGATGTGTGTTCTGATTATGTGTGAGCGTACAGATACGTCTGAGTATGGAAAGTTATCTGATTATATGTGAATGCACAGATCGCCTGTTTATGCGTGATCTGATTATATGTGGGTGCACAGATCGACTGAGTATGTGTTCTGATCGTGAAGACGAGTTTGTGATTGTGTGTTGAGGGTAGCGAGGTCTGGGTTGGACGTCCCGCTCGTTAAAGGAAAGTCAAGCGTCTGATATAGCCTCTCCTTTCCAGGTGTAGAGATCGCCGCTGGATTCACTATTTAACTTGCCGTTCAGGAGTTTCTATGTCAATGGGCTCTCCTACATTATTGTGTCCCCAGCAGCATCTTCATGAGGGGTCCCCTGTTTCTTACATAGCCTGCTGGGGGACGCGACCGAGTACCCGATGGTATAACTGGGCGGACAGAATGGGCTCATTAGCCTTGGTTGGCAGCCAATCTAAGAGAAGGTAAACTCTGACTCTAAACCCGAGTAGACGAAGTTCGTTAGCCTGTTCAGGCAGTTCACCTAGGAGAGGTGGAACTCTGATTTTAAACCCACAAGTCCCAGAAAGTGCTGGCTAGTCTTGGGACGATGAGAGTATCATCGGATGTCTCGAGTAACTAGCATCTGCAGACAACGACTCCGCTGCCTTGTGGAAACCTCAGGAGAGGGTAGGGCTATGGGAGTAAACCCATACAGAAAATCCAGAGTGGTAGCACCTAAGACGGATGGTTTCAAAATTGCAAACTCATTCCGGCGGATCCTGAAGCTGAGCTGGTGCCAAATTGTCATGCTTTGCATTCCTTTGGATTACACCAGCGAAGCCGAGAGGGGGATCCTGCAGTTTGGGCAGCCCAAGGTCTCCATATTCAGCGCCCAGGCTTGCGCCCTGAGAGGCTACTGCAAAATGGTCTGCAAAGACTGAGACGTCTATGAATGAATGAATGTTGAGTGTGCAGATAGAGGACAGCGAACTAACTGGAGCCATTAAGTTTTGGCTAGAATTATTCTTGAGGTTGTGAAGTTTTGTTGTTGCAGATATAGATTTAGAATCTGGCTTTACGGGTAGTTACTTCTGTGGTAGTTAAAAATATATATTATGATTATTTAGTTCAGAAGTTATATTCATTTGTTGATATTGCGCAACAATTATTCTTTTTAATAAACGATATTAATTTGTTTTATGGTCAGGATAGAGTTTTGCTGTGTTGAAGTCGTGTTGGGGTGTAGATGTATGTTGTAACTCTTGTGTTGAAGTCGTGTTGTGGTGTAGATGTATGTTGTAACTCTTAAGATAAGTAAACTACTCAACTTTAAATCTTACGCTGTCACAGCTGTCCTATGTGCCGATTGATCTGTGCTACGCTGTAAGAATGCCCTTCTCTGCTGGAGATGAGAGACAGGGTCATTGCTGAGAGTAGCAGCACATGCTTGACAACAATGCCCAGTATCAGAATAAAAATCAAATAGATGATGCCTACCAGGCACAGAAACACACAGTAGCGGTTTGGGTGGACCTGGAGAAGGCATTTGACAAAGTCTGGAAAGACGGACTTAGAGTCAAGCTAAGGAGAAGTGAAGTTTGTGGGAGAATGTACAAGTGGATCAACCACTACCTCAAACAAAGAACGGCCAGAGTCCAAGTACAAGGGCAGATGAGCAAAAAGGTGAAACTCCCAAGGGGGAGTACTGTCACCCACACTCTTCCTGGTATATATAAACGACATTACAAAGAATATACCAAGAAGAGTCCATAGCTCAATGTTTGCAGACGATCTGGCTATGTGGACCTCTGAAAAGAATCTCACCATAGCAAGAAATCGGATGCAGCAGGCCCTAACATCGCTGGAAGAGTGGGCGAACTCATGGCTGGTCAAAATAAATGAGAAAACCACATGCACAATATTCTCGCTTTCAATCAAACCACAAAACACCAAATTAAGCCTAAATGGCAAATTCCTGCAGCCAAACGACAACCCAAACTATCTGGGAGTCACATTTGATCGGCGCATGACATGGAAAAGTCAGATCGAGAGAAACCGAATGAGAGCCAGAGAAAGAATGGCAATCATGAGGAAACTTGCTGGCACAAGCTGGGGAGCAGACGAAAGCATACTAAAGAAACTGTACACTGGAAGAGTGAGACCAGTTCTCGAGTATGGCATTGCGGCATGGACAACAGCAGCAAAGGCGAACTTCGATAAAGTTAGCAAACTTCAAAACCAAGCCATGAGAGTTATAATAGGAGGCATGAAGTCAACGCCAATTGTAGAACTTGAAAAGATTACAAAACTGCAATCCATGACAGCTGCAGTCAGAGAAACTCCGAAGACTGACTGACCATCCAATGCACCAGAGACTAAACAATTTGGGAAATGGGAAACTAAAGCGGAGAAACTTACCAGAAATAGCCAAAGCAAAGATGCATGAAGATCCATAAACGCACTAACAACACCAAAGCCCATCACTAATGTACGAAAACCTACCTGGAGGCAGGATATATTTCCAGAGGTGGTAGAAAATATACCAGGTATTGGAAACAAAAACTGCCAGACTGAAAAAGAAAGGAGAGATACTACCCTAAGCTTGATATCGAAAAACTGCCCAAGCATGGACTGGACCCATGCATACACCGACGGTTCTGTAACAAACACTACACAGAACGGAGGGGCAGGAGCATTCCTGAACCTACCAAATGGCAGAAAAATAACACTGTCATTCGCTACTGGTAAGTACACAGGCAATTTCAGAGCGGAGGCAGAGGCACTGAGGGCGGCAGTGGAAGAAATGGTGACACATAAAGAAAATGAAAGCCATACAGTCCTGCTTACAGATGCTCTCGCCGTAGTCACAGCGCTAAATAGCCAGAATAACACTGAGCTTAATGACTTAAGAACAGCACTCTGTCAACTATGCCAGCAGTCCGCACCAAAAAGGGTAGTGGTACAGTGGGTCCCATCACACTGCAACATCCAAGGCAACGAGGAGGCAGACAGACTGGCAAAAGAAGGCGCAAGACTACCACAAACAGATACTAGTATGACATACGAAGAGTCAAAACGGCTTATTAAAGCCAGATACATGACCAAATGGGAAACCGAACATACTGGCTACACCAAAAACGATGCCTATTACCAGTTGAACAGAAGAGAGCAGGTTGTTGTCTTCAGACTTCGCACTGGCCACAATAGACTGAGGTACCACCTATTCAACAAATTGAAGATAGGTGGAACCGATGAATGCCCGTGTGGTACCGGGAAAATGACCGCTGAACATCTACTGCAGAACTGCCCGACATACGAGGATCAGAGAGAGCAGATGTGGCCATCACCAGTGGAACCACAAGACAAGCTCTATGGCAGTGTCGACAGCCTCAGGATGGCCGCCGCTTTTTTCGAAAAAATAATGGTTACTGTCTGACTGCGTACGAAGAAGAAGAAGAAGAATAAAAATTGGGGCAGTGACATTGGCTCTGAGGGGGCTATCTACTGGGACCTCTATTATTAACTTAACGTCTTTATACTGGTTTAGAAGACCCTGCAGAGTCTGTATACAACCAGTTACATTTACATCACCTTGCTCTAAAATCTATGCGCATCCAGTTTATTCTTAAACGCATTAACTGTCCCTGCCTCCACCACCTCCCCTGGCAATGCATTCCAAGCAGACACCACTCTCTGACTAAAAAAATATTTCCTAATATCTAACCTGGACCTCTCTTTAATCAGCTTGTAGCTATGCCCTCGTGTTATTGTAGGTGGCTGTATTTTAAAAAACTTGTTATAGTCTAATTTATCGATTCCTCTGATCATCTTATAAACCTGTATTAAGTCACCACGAATTCTTCTCTCTTCGAGACACTGTAGGCCCGTTTTTCTGAGTCGTTCCTCATAACTGTAATTCTGGAATCCAACTATCATCTTTGTCGCTCTTTTTTGTATTCTTTCTAGCATGTTTATGTCCCCTCTATGATAAGGACTCCACACCTGTACACAGTACTCCAATCTAGGTCTAACTAAAGCTTTATACAGTTTGACGATCACTTCCTTGCTCCTATGTTTAATATTTCTTTTTATCATACCTAACATTGCATTTGCCTTTTTCACTGCTACCTTGACTTGCTCACTCACCTTTCCTGTATGATCTATTATAACCCCTAGGTCCCTTTCCTTATCTATCTTTCTAATATTGTTTTCTCCCATTCTGTATTTATGTTCCATATTGGATCTACCCATGTGGATGACTGTACATTTATCTACATTAAACTCCATTTGCCAGCTTACAGACCATTCTCGAATTTTATCTAAATCCGACATCAATATATCCACTTCCGCTTTAGATGAGACACTACTGCATAGTTTTGTGTCATCAGCAAATTTTGCATTCATGGATCTCATATCAATGTCCAAATCATTTATATATATCAAGAACAAAATTGGTCCCAAAACCGAGCCCTGTGGCACACCACTTTTCACTTCACTCCACTCAGAGTACTCCTTATTTATGCCCACCCTCTGCCTTCTTCCGGTTAACCAATTTTCAATCCATTTGGCAACTTCGCCACCTATTCCATGTGATTTTAACTTTCGAAATAATCTTTGATGAGGTACTCTATCAAAGGCCTTTGCAAAGTCTAGATAAATAACATCCACTGGCTCCCCTTTATCTATGATTTTAGTAACCTCCTCCATGAATTCTAATAGATTTGTTAAGCATGATCTCCCTCTAGTAAACCCATGCTGACTATTTCTAATTAGATTAAATTTTTCTAAATGCATTACAATGTTTTCTTTGATTATTGACTCTAACAATTTACAGACTATGCTCGTTAAACTCACCGGTCTATAATTTGCCGGATCTGATTTTTTGCCTTTTTTGAATAAGGGGATCACTCCTGCATCTTTCCAATCCCGTGGAACAATCCCTTTTGTAAGTGATTGAGAACATAATATAGCCAATGGTTTTGCTAGTTGGTTTCTAATTTCATACAGCAATTTTGGGTGAATACCATCTTGACCTGGACATTTATTCACTTTCAACCCCTCTAATTTTTTAAAAACCATTTCCTCTGTAATACAGATTGATCTTAATCCCGCTGTATCCATGTCTCTTTGAAAAATATCTATAGGCTCTGGGATCTCGGAGCAGTCCTCCTTTGTGAAGACTGTGCCAAAGTACTGATTAAGCAGATTAGCAGCCTCCCTATTCTCACTTATTATTTTCCCTGTACTGTCTATGAGAGGGCCTACTTTGTCTTTCGTTCTTTGTTTATTTCTAACATAAGAAAAGAAGCTTTTACTGTCAGTCTTGATCCTCTGAGCAAGTTTTTTTTCAAAGTCTATTTTTGCTGTTTTATTCGCTTTCTGAGATATGTTCTGCTTGTCCAAATATTTTACATATGTTTCTTTTGATTTACCTGCCTCTATATATTTTTGCCATGCTTTATTTTTTGCTCTTCTACATTTCACTACAAATCTAGTTATCCACTTTTTACGCTTGGGGTTTACCTCCCTACATGGAACACATGTTGAGGGGTGTAATCGTCTCTGACTCAATCCTTGCTTCAGAAAGCCTAGAATGGCTGACTGTGGCATTAGTGGCCAGCTGACATAGAGGTCTCAAACGTCCAGGAACTTGTGTGGATCATGGCCATGCTGGAGTTTGTGGGAATGAAGGAGCTGACATCCTGGCCTCAGTGGTACTCACAGTGTGGACATTGGCAATGGATAGAGGGGATCGCCTTTTGTATGTAGACACTGCCTATGATGAATCAGCAGTGCACAGATTGCAAGATTTAGAAATCATGCGTGGGTCCAGCAGAGAGGGGTGCCAGAGAGGACGGAGAAGTGGGTTCAACCAGCAAGCTACTGGAACCATCAGTATCTACACTTTACCCCATTTTCTGAGAGGGACGGAGCAGCTGTGTTTGCCCAGAGTGCAATTACGTCGATTCTTAACAGAATAGAACCTCACTTAGTCATATTTAATGACCCGAGTATTAGATTCCAGTGGACATATTTTTTCATACCCCAAAACAGACTCTACCCACATCGCTATCTTATTATTGGTTTCCTTTTCTGACAGCTGCTAATATGTTTTAGGCTAATAAATATTCACAGAATTTGTAAAGTCTTTTCATCATCACATCTAAACATTTCCAGGGCTATCAAGGCATGGTAGATGGAGGTGAAAATATTGTCGAGGCAACCTGGTCCAGCGTCTCAGGAATAATACAGATGGTAAGTATTTCTGGCTTGTACATGGAGACTGGCATATACAGGGAGGACTGGTATGTTCAGGGAGACTGGCATGTTCAGGGAGACTGGCATGTTCAGGGAGACTGGCATGTTCATGGAGAATGGCATGTCAAGGAACTCTTGAGACCTACGCTTGAATGTCAAAGAACTCACGAGGTCCTTGCTTGAATGTTGAGGAACTCATGAAGTCTTTTCTGGCATGTAGAGGAACTCGTGAAGACCTTTCTGGCATAACAAGGAACTAATGAGATCCATGTCTTTTTTAGTATGTAAAGGAACTAATGAGATCCTTGTCCTTTCTAGTATGTAAAGGAACTAATGAGGTAATTGTCCTTTCTAGTATGTAAAGGAACTAATTAGGTAATTGTCCTTTCTAGTATGTAAAGGAACTAATTAGGTAATTGTCCTTTCTAGTATGTGAAAGTAAAGTAAAGTAACCTATAGCATTACTGCCATAGGGATGTGAGTTGTTAGCGATCTCACATTTAAAAGGCTCAGCTATTTGAGGGCGGTAGCTATCTCCTCTCCCTCAACGCTTTTACTTCCCGAACTGAACTGGTACCCATTTAAGGCTGGGTCGACCCGGGAGCCGTTGCGGTCTGAAAAACATTTCCAATAAACTGAAGACGAACAGAAGTCATTACTGAAGTGCGGAGAATAGGTTATAAGCTTCGGGATTAGGGTATTACGGGAGATGGAGAAGAGCAGATAAGAGAAGACTACCGTGCAGTTGGTAGGAAGGAGATCATAGAGAGGAAGACTACCGAGTAGGTTGCTAGTATAGCCCACAGAACATATCCAGGGCGTAACTAGAATAGAGAAATAGAAATAGAGAAGTCACTGAAACAGACTAGAACGAAGAGGGAACCAGAGACCACACACGTGTAAGCATCTATCTGTGTTGTACTGTTTGAGTCGATGCTGACACTTAACTTAACATTTTTATACTGGTTTAGAAGAGTCTATATACAACCAGTTTCATTTACATTACCTTGCTCTAAAAGCTATGCGCATCCAATTTATTCTTAAATGCATTAATTGTCCCTGCCTCCACTATCTCCCGTGGCAATGCATTCCAAGCATTCACCACTCTCTGGCTAAAAAAAATATTTCCTAATATCTAATCTGGACCTTTCTTTAATTAATTTGTAGCTATGGCCTCTTTTCTTGTGGGTGGCTGTATTTTTAAAAACTTGTTATGGTCTAATTTATCCATTCCTCTGATCATCTTATAAACCTGTATAAGTCACCACAAATTCTTCTCTCTTTGAGACACTGTAGGCCAGTTTTTCTGATTCCTTCCTCATAACTGTAATTCTGGAATCCCACTATCAGCTTTGTCGCTCTTTTTTGTATTCTTTCCAGCATGTTTATATCCCCTCTATGATAAGGACTCCACACCTGTACACAGTACTCCAATCTAGGTCTAACTAATGCTTTATACAGCTTGACAATCACTTCCTTGCTACCATGTTTAATATTTCTTTTTATCATCCCTAACATTGCATTTTCCTTTTTCACTGCCACCTGAACTTGCTCACTCACCTTACCTGTATGATCTATTATAACCCTTAGGTCCCTTTCCTTATCTATCTTTCTAATATTGTTCTCTCCCATTCTGTAATTATGTTCCATATTGGATCTACCCATGTGGATGAATATACATTTATCTACATTAAACTCCATTAAACTCCCATTTGTCAGCTTACAGACCATTCTCTATCCACTGTGAATGTTAAGACGTGAAAATAGGCTCAGACGACACCTACGTTGTGTAACAGATCTTAGAAGTGTAGATTTATTAGGGATAGGATTTTATACATGTGGGAGTAGAGCATTGATAGTCAGTAGCCATTCATTGTTTCTTATAGAATTAAACTAACAAAGCTAGTCAGTACAGATGTACTCAAATCTGGACATAGGAATGCTTGGAATGCATAGCGTTGGTTTCCAAGCCACACTATTAAAACTACGTAACCTTGCATAACGCCTAGTCGCCTGTCACAGCATGATCACTAGTGACGATTGCTATTAACTGGTTTTTCTGAAATCTCGGGGAGAAAAAAAACTTAGGTACGATTTCTGGAAAAAGCCGCGGATTATAGATAGCAGAGGAGAGACAATTCGGATGTGAGATAGCGGAGAGACACAAGGACAGATTCATTCGAGTGAGAGCAGAGGAGATACCAGTCGAGAATCATTCGGGTGCGAGCTGCAGAGAGAACAAGTCGACATCAGTCGACAGTGAGCAACTAGGAGAACAGGACCATCTTGATAACGGTGAAGAGAAAGCAGATAGATTTTTTTAGCCCAGAGAGAGGTTTTGACAGACAATCTTTCACCACGAGAGTCCAGATGTTCAGCAGCATATCGTGGAAAGGTTAATAGTAATGAAATTGATTTTTCACATAGCAAGTGTTAGAAACATATATAGTAGTGCGTCACGAAGAACACGCATGAAGTAGACATCTTAGCTACTATTATTCGCATTGCTACTGAGAATCCAGCGACTAACAGAATTATACTGAGAATCCAGCGTCTAACAGAATTATACTGAGAATCCAGCGTCTAACAGAATTATACTGAGAATACAGCGTCTAACAGAATTATACTGAGAATCCAGCGTCTAACAGAATTATACTGAGAATCCAGCGTCTAACAGAATTATACTGAGAATCCAGCGTCTAACAGAATTATACTGAGAATCCAGCGTCTAACAGAATTATACTGAGAATCCAGCGTCTAACAGAATTATACTGAGAATCCAGCGTCTAATAGAATTATACTGAGAACCCAGCGTCTAATAGAATTATACTGAGAACCCAGCGTCAAACAGAATTATACTGAGAATCCAGCGTCTAACAGAATTATACTGAGAATCCAGCGTCTAACAGAATTATACTGAGAATCCAGCGTCTAATAGAATTATACTGACAACCCAGCGTCTAATAGAATTATTCTGAGAACCCAGTGTCTAATAGAATTATACTGAGAACCCAGCGTCTAATAGAATTATACTGAGAATCCAGCGTCTAATAGAATTATACTGACAACCCAGCGTCTAACAGAACTATCTCAAGAAATCAAGCATCTTAGCAGAATTATCTCAAGAATTAGTGTCTAACAGAATTATTTTAAAAAATTGAGTGTCTAACTTGAGGTACATTTGACTAGCCGAGTGATCCAGCTCTTCAACGATCACTGCAAGCCACCCTCGATGAGGAGAACAGTACCACGGACGAAATCACCTGAGTTGCAGAACAGACACGAATTTTCCATTACATAACAGTTCATCTATCAAGTAACAGTTCGTCTATCAAGTAACAGTTTGTCTATCAAGTTGTAGTTCGTCTATCAAGTTGTAGTTCGTCTATCAAGTAACAGTTCGTCTATCAAGTAACAGTTCGTCTATCAAGTTGTAGTTGGTCTATCAAGTAACAGTTCATCTATCAAGTTGTAGTTTGTCTGTCAAGTTGTAGTTCGTCTATCAAGTAACAGTTCGTCTATCAAGTTGTAGTTCATAATCAAGTTTCTTTTAGTTTAGTTTAGTTCATAATTTCTTACAGCCAGACAGGTTTTGTTTTGAGTGAAGATTGGGGAGTCAGTTGTGAACGTATAGAAATAAAGTTTCATTGTTGTGTTTTATTTTCAATTAGTGTCATAGTTAATTTGTTTGAAATCAGAATATAGTTAGTGCAGACCCCTTGCACCATCTGCTGCAGTAGTTCAGCCTGCTGGAGTTGCTACAGTTGCAGAAGCTGAGAAGTGGGACATAAGGCCACCAGACAAGCAAGGACAGAAAGATAGAACACAGAACAAATAAGCTAGATAGAATGGTATCAACTCCAAGGGATATAGACTGTGAATGGAACATTTGCTAGAATTGACCACATGATAGAACCCAGGGTTATTATAGTGCAAGAGAAATACCTATGCTACTTGCATAAACTCTTGAGAAAGTTTATAGTTAGCCAAGTGTTGATAAATGATAGAAAAAGATTCACATACCTAGTACTTTTATTATAATGGGTATGCTATTTATTAAATAAACATTCATTTGTTTTTGCTGTTGCTAAAATAATTATTAATGTTTTAATTAAAGTTGTGAGTTAAGGAGTGATAGTTGTAAGGAAGAAAGTTAAATGGGGATAGAGTGAGTCTGTAACACTAGTGTAATACTTTCATAGTCTGACTAGTGTAATACTTTCATAGTCTGACTAGTGTAATACTTTCATAGTCTGACTAGTGTAATACTTTCATAGTCTGACTAGTGTAATACTTTCATAGTCTGACTAGTGTAATACTTTCATAGTCTGACTAGTGTAATACTTTCATAGTCTGACTAGTGTAATACTTTCATAGTCTGACTAGTGTAATACTTTCATAGTCTGACTAGTGAAATACTTTCATTGTCTGACTAGTGTAATAATTTCATTGACTAGTGTTAGAATGGTTGTTTATGCCACATGCATAGTTATTCATGGTTTGAGTTGCATAAGAGAACATCAAGGCAGATTATATAAGAGGGCATGAAGGCAGGTTATATAAGAGGGCATCAAGGCAGGTTAAATAAGAGGCCATGAAGGCAGATTCTGTAAGAGGGCATCAAAACTTTTTTATAAGACAACATCATGCTTATGTTGACCCAGCTATAAATTGGTACCTGTTACTTGATAGAGATAGGGAAGGCGGTGAATAGAACTTATCATTCCATTTTTTACCTCTTGCATTGAAGAACACTTGGTAACTAAAGCATCTGCTACAGTACTAGTCATAACTTCCTACAGTACTAGTCATAACTTCCTACAGTACTAGTCATAACTTCCTATAGTACTACAGTACTAGTCATAACTTCCTACAGTACTAGTCATAACTTCCTATAGTACTACAGTACTAGTCATAACTTCCTATAGTACTACAGTACTAGTCATAACTTCCTATAGTACTACAGTACTAGTCATAACTTCCTACAGTACTAGTCATAACTTCCTATAGTACTACAGTACTAGTCATAACTTCCTACAGTACTAGTCATAACTTCCTACAGTACTAGTCATAACTTCCTACAGTACTAGTCATAACTTCCTACAGTACTAGTCATAACTTCCTACAGTACTAGTCATAACTTCCTACAGTACTAGCCATAACTTCTTACAGTACTAGTCATAACTTCCTATAGTACTACAGTACTAGTCATAACTTTCTACAGTACTAGCCATAACTTCCTACAGTGCTAGTCATAACTTCCTATAGTACTACAGTACTAGTCATAACTTCCTACAGTACTAGCCATAACTTCCTACAGTACTAGTCATAACTTCCTATAGTACTACAGTACTAGCCATAACTTCCTACAGTACTAGTCATAACTTCCTACAGTACTAGTCATAACTTCCTATAGTACTACAGTACTAGCCATAACTTCTTACAGTACTAGTCATAACTTCCTATAGCTTATAAATATGTAGTCTATTCTATAGGGGGGCACAGTCATTGGCAGCGCTCGGTGTAAAGCCTTCCGTGAGCATGGTGGTAGGTTGACAGCGGCTTGTAACCTTATACAGCGGGGTATTACCAACCTGGTTGTCATTGGCGGGGATGGTAGTTTGACTGGCGCTGATCTCTTCAGGCAGGAATGGTCAGGATTATTGGACGAGCTGCTTGACAATGGTGAGTGGCACCTTTTTGTAATGGTTGCGGTCAGGGATGACTGTGAGTGGCACCTTTATGTGATGGTTGCGGTCAGGGATGACTGTGAGTGGCACCTTTTTGTGATGGTTGCGGTCAGGGATGACTGATAGTGGTACCTTTTTGTGATGGTTGCGATCAGGAATGACTGTGAGGGCAACCTTTTGTGTGGTTGGAGTCAAGGACGACTGAGGGCAACTGTTTGGGATGGTTGGGGTCAGGGATAACTGTGAGGGCAACCTTTTGTGTGGTTGGAGTCAGGGATGACTGTGAGTGGCACCTTTAAGTGATGGTTGTGGTCAGGGATGACTGAGGGCAACAGTTTGTGTTGTTGCAGTCAGGGATGACTGTGAGGGCAACCTTTTGTGTGGTTGGGGTCAGGGATGACTGAGGGCAACCGTTTGTGTGGTTGGAGTCAGGGACGACTGTGAGGGCAACCTTTTGTGTGGTTGGGGTCAGGGATGACTGAGGGCAGCCGTTTGTGTGGTTGGAGTCAGGGACGACTGTGAGGGCAACTTTTTGTGATGCATATGAGGAGCTCTTTGTGACACCACGAAACATAGTTTTCCTTCCTTGATTTCAGCTCACCTTCTTATCTGTTTATCGTTAAGTTTGCTTATTATTATGTCTGCTTATCGATATGTCAGCTTATTGTTATGTCTGCTTATCGTTATGTCTGCTTATCGTTATGTCTGCTTATCGTTTAGTTTGCTTATCATTAAGTTTGCTTATCGTTATGTCTTCATATCGTTATGTCTGCTTATTGTTATGTCTGCTTATCATTAAGTTTGCTTATCGTTATGTCTGCTTATCATTATGTCTGCTTATCGTAATGTCTGCTTATCATTAAGTTTGCTTATCGTTTAGTTTGCATATCATTAAGTTTGCTTATCGTTATATTATCATGTCGTTATGTCTGCTCATCGTTATGTCTGCTTATCGTTATGTCTGCTTATCATTATGTTTACTTATAGTTAAGTTTGCTTGTCGTTATATCTGCTTATTTTTAAGTCTTCACTGATTCTGGAGTTGGATCTTGTCTGGTGGAAGCTGTGTGGATCTTGTCTGGTGGAAGTTGTTAATGATGTATGTGGAGTTGGGTCTAGTATCTCGATAGATCTCTTGTTGATAATTGCCAGGAAGGATCACAAAAGAGCAGCGTGAAGAGTACAAGGACCTAAACATCGCAGGACTTGTTGGCTCCATTGATAATGATTTTTGTGGGACAGACATGACGATCGGCACAGACTCTGCCCTCCACAGAATTATAGAGGCAGTAGATGCTATCGCTACAACAGCTCTCAGGTAATTTTTTATTGTAATCCGCCCTTTGGGTAAGTAGGTAACATGCTGTTTTATGCTTCAAATATGTATTGTCATAAAAATATTAAGGAAAAAACAACTTTTTCAACAACATTGAAACAGATTTTAGCTGTAGAGACAATATATAGGTAGGAGCTAAGACAACCATTTATTTCTTTCGTCTTCGTGGGATTTGACTCAGTGTAGCTGAACTCAGTCCATCCAGAATTTGAGCAACCAAATCGAACGACGACGTAACGCAACGTACGTTTCAGGCCAAGTGTCAACACCTGGAACGATATTGGTAGACTTGTTGCCACCACGTCGTCTGGATACCATGCGAACACGGGGGATAATGGCAAGCAGACGGACAAAAATGCGCACCGTTTTGGAAATCACGTGATCTGGGGATGGAGATCGAATATAAAAGCCCAACAGAGAAAGACGCGAAGATCATTACCGGAGAACACTTTCGAGAGATGATGAGTGAGAGCAGGCGGCGGAGAGAATATACTTGACTTCAGAGACAGAGAGAGAACACTTCACAGAGCATTATGAGAGAACCACAGAGAGAGAACAGTTGACTTCAGAGATTACATGAGATAGACACAGGGAAAGTACATCTCACTTGAAAGATTACCTGAGAAGACATTCGAAAGAGACGCTCAGTTGAGAGCAGGAGGATGAGAGAAAAACCTTCACTTCAGATAATTGCCTGAGAATACTTTCGAGAGAAATAGTGAATGAGAGCAGGCAGCGGAAAGAATAGACTTGACTTCAGAGACAGAGAGAGAACACCTCACAGAGCATTATATAAGATAGACACAAAGAGAGAACATTTCACTTCAGAGACAGAGGTACCTTTGAAAGAGACGCTCAGTGGAGGGCAGACGACGGAGAGATATGCAGTTGAGGCAGATTTGAGTTGAGATTTAGGCGACTGAGGAAGGTAGATGAGATAGATATGCAGCAAGCAAGGTAACTGCATTCATTTTATGTAGTTGTGGTGATTACAAGTCGTCAGTAGCTTATAGAGGCAGTCTTCCAGTCATCCCGTTCATCATATTGACACAGTCTCACTGATCACGTCGACATCACCTTGATCACGTGAATGTGAGTTGTCGATCGCAGCTAGAGGCAGTTGTCCATTGATCCCATGGATCATATTTCATTCAGTCTATCCTGACCACGTGGAGACCACTTTGATCTACCGCCGGCAAAGAGGAACAAGTCCATGGACGTCATACCTGGGCTCAGAACCTATGAGCTTTACCATCAGCGGCAATCCAGCAGACCAGATTAGGTGAGCAGAAAGAGCCTTGAAATAATAGTATTGATAAGGTTAGGTTTTAGCGGAAGGAGTGTTTTAGATAAGCTTATGAGAGAAAGTATTTAAGTTGTTAGAGAGTTTATAGTTGGCAGTGTAACTTGAATAAATAATATATTGTATTGTATTTAGATTTAGTGTTTCTTAAATTTGTTTAGAGTGAGTGCAGAGTGCAATAGAACAGAGCAGACCCCTTTACCGTATGCGACAGAGCTCCATCAAATCAACTGGCTATGGTACAAATATGTATTTTCATGAATCTAGTCAAGTGGGCAGACAGTCATAAATCTAGTCAAGTGGGCAGACAGTCATAAATCTAGTCATGTCTGTGGACAGTCATAAATCTAGTTATGTCTGTAAAGTCAAAAATCTAGTCGTCTTTAGACAGTCACAAATCTAGTAAAGTCTGTTGACAGTCATAAATCTAGTCAAGTGTGCCTATCAGATACAAATAGTACATCTCACACAAAATACATTCTACGTTTTGAGACTGAATACCAAAAATGAGGATGTAAAATGTGCTAGTGGGATAAGAAATATGCAGACACTACACTCAGAACAATCCATGTAAACAGCACAACAAGAGCAGTCCATGTAAACAGCACAAGAACAATCCATGTAAACAGCACAACAAGAACAATCCATGTAAACAGCACAAGAACAATCCACGTAAAGAGCACAACAAGAAAAATCCATGTAAAGAGCACAAGAAAAATCCATGTAAACAGCACAAGAGCAATCCATGTAAACAACACAACAAGAACAGTCCATGTAAACAGCACAACAAGAAAAATCCATGTAAACAGCACAAGAGCAATCCATGTAAACAGCACAACAAGAACAGTCCATGTAAACAGCACAACAAGAACAATCCATGTAAACAGCACAAGAGCAGTCCATGTAAACAGCACAACAAGAACAGTCCATGTAAACAGCACAACAAGAACAATCCATGTAAACAGTTTGACTAGAACAATCCATGTAAACAGTATGATTAGAATAATACATGTAAACGGTAGGACTAGAATAATCCATGTAAACAGTGTGACTAGAACAATCCATGTAAACAGTATGATTAGAATAATACATGTAAACGGTAGGACTAGAATAATCCATGTAAACAGTATGACTAGAACAATCCATGTAAACAGTATGACTAGAATAATCCATGTAAACAGCACGACACATTGCAGATAGTAATCAGGATGAGAGTGCAGTGTGTGTTTTCATGTACTGATTGTGTACAACAGTTCTAGCTCCTCAGTCAGACCTAATGGTCTTCTCTATGATATCTCTACGATATCTGTTTAAAATGTATCGGACCTTTGGCTAGGAAAAATACAATGACCCACCTGAAGGTCTGAAACCTTAATCCCCTCCTCGGGACTGCACACACCTCTCCCAGCCCTCCTCGGGACTGCACACACTTCTCCCAGCTCTCCTCGGGACTGCGCACACTTCTCCCAGCTTTCATTGGGACTGTGCACACTTCTCCCAGCTCTCCTCGGGACTGCGCACACTTCTCCCAGCTCTCCTCGGGACTGCGCACACTTCTCCCAGCTCTCCTCGGGACTGCGCACACTTCTCCCAGCTTTCATTGGGACTGCGCACACTTCTCCCAGCTCTCCTCGGGACTGCGCACACTTCTCCCAGCTCTCCTCGGGACTGCGCACACTTCTCCCAGCTCTCCTCGGGACTGCGCACACTTCTCCCAGCTTTCATTGGGACTGTGCACACTTCTCCCAGCTCTCCTCGGGACTGCGCACACTTCTCCCAGCTTTCATTGGGACTGTGCACACTTCTCCCAGCTTTCATTGGGACTGTGCACACTTCTCCCAGCTCTCCTCGGGACTGCGCACACTTCTCCCAGCTTTCATTGGGACTGTGCACACTTCTCCCAGCTTTCATTGGGACTGTGCACACTTCTCCCAGCTCTCCTCGGGACTGCGCACACTTCTCCCAGCTTTCATTGGGACTGTGCACACTTCTCCCAGCTCTCCTCGGGACTGCGCACACTTCTCCCAGCTTTCATTGGGACTGTGCACACTTCTCCCAGCTTTCATTGGGACTGTGCACACTTCTCCCAGCTCTCCTCGGGACTGCGCACACTTCTCCCAGCTTTCATTGGGACTGTGCACACTTCTCCCAGCTCTCCTCGGGACTGCGCACACTTCTCCCAGCTTTCATTGGGACTGTACACACTTCTCCCAGCTTTCATTGGGACTGCGCACACTTCTCCCAGCTCTCCTCGGGACTGCGCACACTTCTCCCAGCTCTCCTCGGGACTGCGCACACTTCTCCCAGCTTTCATTGGGACTGTGCACACTTCTCCCAGCTTTCATTGGGACTGTGCACACTTCTCCCAGCTCTCCTCGGGACTGCACACACTTCTCCCAGCTTTCATTGGGACTGTGCACACTTCTCCCAGCTTTCATTGGGACTGCGCACACTTCTCCCAGCTCTCCTCGGGACTGCGCACACTTCTCCCAGCTCTCCTCGGGACTGCGCACACTTCTCCCAGCTTTCATTGGGACTGTGCACACTTCTCCCAGCTTTCATTGGGACTGTGCACACTTCTCCCAGCTCTCCTCGGGACTGCACACACTTCTCCCAGCTTTCATTGGGACTGTGCACACTTCTCCCAGCTTTCATTGGGACTGTGCACACTTCTCCCAGCTCTCCTCGGGACTGCGCACACTTCTCCCAGCTCTCCTCGGGACTGCACACACTTCTCCCAGCTTTCATTGGGACTGTGCACACTTCTCCCAGCTCTCCTCGGGACTGCGCACACTTCTCCCAGCTTTCATTGGGACTGTGCACACTTCTCCCAGCTTTCATTGGGACTGCGCACACTTCTCCCAGCTCTCCTCGGGACTGTGCACACTTCTCCCAGCTTTCATTGGGACTGTGCACACTTCTCCCAGCTCTCCTCGGGACTGCGCACACTTCTCCCAGCTTTCATTGGGACTGCACACACTTCTCCCAGCTCTCCTCGGGACTGCACACACTTCTCCCAGCTCTCCTCTGGACTGTGCACACTTCTCCCAGCTCTCCTCTGGACTGTGCACACTTCTCCCAGCAGTACTGCTATTGTTGGCAGCACTACAGGAAGGCCATTTTTGTGAATATAGAACAACTGGACTGTCATGTTCTGCATAATGTTCTCTTGTGACCTGGATCCCTTCCAGCGATATTTACAGCTTGAAGAACAGCCGGAAATCACAAAGAGCCATGATGGGAGAGTAGGGAGTTTGGGTAACCTAAGAAATATTGAGTTTGGTCAAGAAAGTCTGAATGAGAATGGGAATAATGGGCGGATGCGTTTTTATGATGGAGCTGTGTAGTTCCTGTTGCCCACCTAGCTAATCATTTGCATTGTACAGCATTGTGCAGGCGATGATCGTACAGCATTGTGCAGGCGATGATCGTACAGCATTGCACAGGTGACGGATAACCTTCGAGTAGTACTCCTTGGTAGTATTTTGGCCTTGTGGTGCGTTCTCGTGATGCTTTTTATCAGCCTCGGAGATGATGAATGACTCCATTGTGACGACTGCACCTTGGTTTTCAGGTCGTACCCATAAACACACGACCCATCACCAGTGATCACGGGGTTCAGAAAGTTAGGGTTGCTATTTGCACAACTGTAACAGTTCCCGACGGAGCAAGAGAGTTTAGGACAGGGGTGATGTGGTTGCTGATAACAAAGGTACCTGAACACGTTGAAGCTTAAAGCTACCTGAATGCGTGCCAAGGTCACTCACCGTCTCAACAAAGAAAAACAGAGTTGGGGCAAAGAATGTGGACAGGTAGGAGCTGACCACTGGCGGTCCGATTTGAATAGTGGGAGAATGAGTGACAGGTGTATTGGCAGCGGAGCTTGCTGCGGTAGATGAGTGACAGGTGTGCAAAGTATTTCGTTCCAATAACGATTGAAAAGAGCCATCCGCCTAGATCCAATGGTCAGCTCTGATTCTGCTTGAGTGTATATAACTCGAGACAAAGTTTAGCTCAGGAGGCTGGATGGAGAGGAGATGAGAGCAAGAGAGAGAGAGACTGACTTTAGATAGTATGTTTAACTCACCGATTTGATAGAGGAGCGATTGATAGACTGTTGTACGAATGTTATTGATAGAACAGGATCGCTCAAATAGGTGTGTGAGTTTTGTATTAATAGATAATCTGAACGTATGTTGTAAGCAGGGCACATTGTGAACGAGGTATGTCCAGATCGCCCTCCTGAGGGGATTTGAGAGGAAGTTTTTGATAAGGTGTGTTGAGGATGCAGTTAAAGAGATGTATGTGTGATGTGTGTAGGCAATAGAACTGGGTAATGATAGTTGGGAATTCCATCAAGAGCTAATGCTTATAATTTCCGCTTTAGTTTAATATGTATTTTAACATATAATATAGGAATATTTAGTTAAGATGATATGTATTGTATTGTGTTTGTAATTTCACTACTCATTTTTCTGTTATGAGTATTATATAATAAATATGCCATCTGCTATATTATTTGCAGTGTGTGGTCAGGAATGATGTGGATGAGTGTGATAATGTTCTAAGTTAGAATAACCCTAGGGCAAACAGTGGGATCTGCTACACAGCGCAGCTTGTTCTGTGAGACTTCCAGATAGACATTTATCTTTCTCTCTACTGTGTGTCAACATGATGTGAAGTTAGCATTGATGTGATCTTTCTCTCTATTGTGAGTCAACATGATGTGAAGTTAGCATTGATGTGATCTTTCTCTCTATTGTGAGTCAACATGATGTGAAGTTAGCATTGATGTGATCTTTTTCTCTTCTGTGAGTCAACATAATGTGAAGTTAGCATTGATGTGATCTTTCTCTCTACTGCGAGTCAACATAATGTGAATTTAGCATTGATGCGATATTTCTCTCCTTTGTCAGTCAACATGATGTGAAGTTAGCATTGATGTGATCTCTCTAGGTGGAGTTAGAATTGATATGATGTCTCTTTCTCTATTGAATATCAAAATGATACAATTAATTATTCCATTGCTTGCCGCTCTTTCCCTCCAAAATGGTATCAACTGAACATTATTATTCTTGTTCCAGCCATCAACGAGCCTTTGTTCTGGAGATCATGGGAAGACATTGTGGGTGAGTCACATGTTGATAACCATTGTTGTTCAGATGCCACATTTTTTTAGACAAATATTTTAGACAATTTACTTTAGACAAATTATTTTAGACAAATTATTTTTGACAATTTATTTTAGACAATTTATTTTAGACAAATAATTTTAGACAAATTATTTCACATACTTTTAACTGTCACCAAGCTGCACTAAAAAATGTAATTTCTCCTGCAGCTGCATTAATTTTCAGCACAACATATTTTACTTTGGTTGTGGAATTTGAGAGCATGTAGCCTTTTTATTAGTAGACCTATAGATATGATTTGGTTGTGTGTGTAGACATTCGTGAATAAAGGCCTTGTTGTTGTTTTTGTTGTGTGCGTGTTAGTTTCTGAGATAGAAGAAGATGAAGGTGATAGTTTTTGTTGTGTGTGTGTTAGTTTCTGAGATAGAAGAGGATGAAGGTGATAGTTTTTGTTGTGTGTGTGTTAGTTTCTGAGATAGAAGAGGATGAAGGTGATAGTTTTTGTTGTGTGCGTGTTAGCTTCTGAGATAGAAGAAGATGAAGGTGATAGTTTTTGTTGTGTGCGTGTTAGTTTCTGAGATAGAAGAAGATGAAGGTGATAGTTTTTGTTGTGTGTGTATTAGTTTCTGAGATAGAAGAAGATGAAGGTGATAGTTTTTGTTGTGTGTGTTAGTTTCTAGGATAGAAGAAGACGAAGGTGAAAATTTATAAACACAATGCACAAACTTTTAGACTTACCGATTATGGAATGTCACTCCTCATAATCCATCAGAGTCACAACAAAGTATCGATGCTGTGTTTGTAATATCAACACAACTGTGATGAGAACACCAGCAGTGTGCTAGCAACAGTGACGAGAACAACACCAGTGTGCTAGCAACAGTGACGAGAACAGCAGTGTGCCAGCAACAGTGACGAGAACAACACCAGTGTGCTAGCAACAGTGACGAGAACAGCAGTGTGCCAGCAACAGTGACGAGAACAACACCAGTGTGCTAGCAACAGTGACGAGAACAGCAGTGTGCCAGCAACAGTGATGAGAACAGCAGTGTGCCAGCAACAGTGACGAGAACAACACCAGTGTGCTAGCAACAGTGACGAGAACAGCAGTGTGCCAGCAACAGTGACGAGAACAGCAGTGTGCCAGCAACAGTGACGAGAACAGCAGTGTGCCAGCAACAGTGACGAGAACAACACCAGTGTGCTAGCAACAGTGACGAGAACAGCAGTGTGCCAGCAACAGTGACGAGAACAGCAGTGTGCCAGCAACAGTGACGAGAACAGCAGTGTGCCAGCAACAGTGACGAGAACAACACCAGTGTGCTAGCAACAGTGACGAGAACAGCAGTGTGCCAGCAACAGTGACGAGAACAGCAGTGTGCTAGCAACAGTGACGAGAACAACAGCAGTGTGCTAGCAACAGTGACGAGGACAACAGCAGTGTGCTAGCAACAGTGACGAGAATAGAACGGTAACAAAAGCTGTGAGAACAGTGAGATAGAGAAATGTATTGAACAGTAGTCAGCAGATCTTCACTTCATGAACATCAATGGTTCAGTGACCTTTGGACCAAAGAACAGGATGAAGAGATAGTTGCCACGTAGATCTGTTACACTTTATCCATTATGTCAACTAAAGACACTGGACACCAATAGACAGACTTACTGCATCCAGTTATTCAATTTGAAAACAAAAAAGCTGGATACCAATGGATAGACTTATGGCATGCTGGACACCGATGGATAGACAGACTTATGGCATGCTGGACACCAATGGATAGACTTATGGCATGCTGGACACCAATGGATAGACTTATGGCATGCTGGACACCGATGGATAGACAGACTTATGGCATGCTGGACACCAATGGATAGACTTATGGCATGCTGGACACCGATGGATAGACAGACTTATGGCATGCTGGACACCAATGGATAGACTTATGGCATGATGGACACCAATGGATAGACAGACTTATAGCATGCTGGACATCAATAGATAGACAGACTTATGGCATGCTGGACATCAATGGATAGACAGACTTATGGCATGCTGGACACCAATGGATAGACTTATGGCATGATGGACACCAATGGATAGACATACTAATGGCATGCTGGACACCAATGGATAGATAGACTTATGGCATGCTGGACACCAATGGATAGATAGACTTATGGCATGCTGGTCACCAATGGATAGACAGACTTATGGCATGCTGGACACCAATGGATAAACTTATGACATGCTGGGCACCAATGGATAGACAGACTTATGGCATGCTGGACACCAATGGATAGATAGACTTATGGCATGCTGGACACCAATGGATAGACAGACTTATGGCATGCTGGACACCAATGGATAGACTACTTATTACATCGTTGAATCATCAATCAAATCTTTTCAGCTCCCTGTTAAGCAAAGGTCTTTAACAAATACACGTCAAGTTATCAAATAGTGATCTGATTATATCTATTGATCCTTTCGTGGCTTATAGTTTCAACAGGACAAGGTGGCCAGCCCCATGCCCAACATTTATTAGTCCACTTTTACATGATGTCTGGCAGGTTGCAGTGCTGCTTTCTTTGCTCCCCATTTGAGTCCCGGTAACACTCAGTACACTGCTAACTTCATGCCAATTTGATACCTAGATACTTGGCCCTGGTTGGAGCTTTGGCTACTGAGGCTGACTGGGTATTCATCCCTGAATGGCCACCAGAGGGAGACTGGAGGGATACGCTGTGCAAAAAGCTGGCCGCTGTAAGTTTATTGATGTCCAGCTTCTGTCTTCCATGTCAAGTTAGCCGCTGTAAGTTTATTGATGTCCAGTTTCTGTCTTCCATCAAGCTGGCTGGTGTAAGTTTATTGATGTCCAGTTTCTGTCTTCTATCAAGCTGGCTGGTGTAAGTTTATTGATGTCCAGTTTCTGTCTTCCATCAAGCTGGCTGGTGTAAGTTTATTCATGTCCAGTTTCTGTTTTCCATCAATCTGACTGGTGTAAGTCTATTGATGTCCAGTTTCTGTCTTCCATCAATCTGACTGGTGTAAGTTTATTGATGGTAAGTTTATTGATGTCCAGTTTCTGTCTTCCATCAATCTGACTGGTGTAAGTTTATTGATGTCCAGTTTCTGCCTTTCATCAAGCTGACTGGTGTAAGTTTATTGATGGTAAGTTTATTGATGTCCAGTTTCTGTCTTCCATCAAGCCGACTGGTGTAAGTTTATTGATGTCCATTTCTGTCTTCCATCAAGCTGGCTGCTGTAAGTTTATTGATGTTCAGTTTCTGTCTTCCATCAAGCTGGCTGCTGTAAGTTTATTGATGTGAAGTTTCTGTCTTCCATCAAGCTGGCTGCTGTAAGTTTATTGATGTCCAGTTTCTGTCTTCCATCAAGCTGGCTGCTGTAAGTTTATTGATGTGAAGTTTCTGTCTTCCATCAAGCTGGCTGGTGTAAGTTTATTGATGTCCAGTTTCTGTCTTCCATCAAGCCGACTGGTGTAAGTTTATTGATGTCCAGTTTCTGTCTTCCATCAAGCTGGCTGCTGTAAGTTTATTGATGTTCAGTTTCTGTCTTCCATCAAGCTGGCTGGTGTAAGTTTATTGATGTTCAGTTTCTGTCTTCCATCAAGCTGGCTGGTGTAAGTTTATTGATGTCCAGTTTCTGTCTTCCATCAAGCTGGCTGCTGTAAGTTTATTGATGTTCAGTTTCTGTCTTCCATCAAGCTGGCTGCTGTAAAGTTATTGATGTTCAGTTTCTGTCTTCCATCAAGCTGGCTGGTGTAAGTTTATTGATGTCCAGTTTCTGTCTTCCATCAAGCTGGCTGGTGTAAGTTTATTGATGTCCAGTTTCTGTCTTCCATGTCGGGAAATAAAAAAAATAAAAATGTTAAAGTTGATTAAAGTTAAGTTGAATCAAAATTTTTAAATGGGTATTGTCAGATACTGCACTGAGACAAGAACGCAAACAAAACCTACGTTACGAACAATAGGCCTTCATCAGAAACAACAAATAACAATACTGAACAAATCAACAAATAAGGAAAAAATGGTATGGCGATGATATAGTGAAAGTTAAAGGTAATACAACACGAGATAACAAATAGCAGCAATGGTGGTACAAAAAAATATATAAAATTAAAATAAGGCGAGGCTGTGGTGGCTCTGTGAATGTATATAATGAACTGGCTAGTGTGTCTTCCATGTCGAACTCTTTATCCTGCCCATGTATCACACACATCAGCCATAAATTTCCAGTTAAATCATTAATAAATATAATACAAATTATTGTTTTTTTGGTAGAATTAATTTTGCATGACTTGCATTATGAAAGATTGCCTTTTATTAACAAAGACTGATTTTCATTCATCTATCTCTTTACTCAATTTGGAACTAGACAACATTCTCCTGGGAATACTGTTCAAAACTAACATTGCATATGGCTCTTGAACATCACATGTAAACAAAAATGTCACATTCAGACTGTAGACCACCACCAATCTGTCTCCATCACATTCAGACTGTAGACCGTCACCATTGTGTCTCCATCACATTCAGATTTCAGACCACCACCAATCTGTCTCCATCACATTCAGACTGTAGACCGCCACCAATCTGTCTCCATCACATTCAGACTGTAGACCGTCACCATTGTGTCTCCATCACATTCAGATTTGAGACCACCACCAATCTGTCACTATCACATTCAGACTGTAGACCATCATCAATCTGTCACCATCACATTCAGACTGTAGACTGTCACCAATCTGTCACCATCACATTCAGTTCATTCCGTGACTTCTTGAGATTGTTGGGGCACCCTTGCTGACACCTCCATAATCCTGCGCCGTCCCTCTCTGTCTGCAGTTGCTTTTTTTACCTGTTCAGGCCATAGGTTAGTCCTTTTTTTTTCTTTTCCCATTCGGCTTATTTCTCAATTCCTCAAGGCAGTGTGCGTTGCACTACGGATTGTATTTGCGCCTGTTGGCCCAGTGCATCCGACTTCGGCATACATTTTATGTAAGGGTCTGTTTCCTCCTTCATTTTCTAAGGGTTTGCTTCCCCTGGGTAACGGCTGGTGCTGTGATGGGGATCGAACCCAGCACCTTCGGATTGTGAGCCATGTCACTGAACCACTAGCCCATGCCGGTCCCCACGTAGGTTAGTCCATTTATGGATGTTGTCTTCACATTGTTTTCTTGGACGTCTTCACCTTTCTTGTCTGTACTGAGCCCTATAGTATGATATTTGCAAGGCCCTTGGACCTCGAGACGTGACCATACCAAGAAGTCAGCTTTCACCTTTTGATCGTTGTGAGGTCATCGTACAGTCTACTGTCATTCTCGATTCTTTGTCGTACTTCATCATCTGTGATTCGGTCTTTGTAGGTGATACTTAGGAGTCTTCTAAAACATTGCATCAAGATGGCCTGGATTCTTCTCTGGAGGTCTACTGTAATGGTTCATGTTTCGCAAGCAGAGAAGGAAATTGAAGAGCTCAATGAACACTCCAGAAGGGTCCACTAGATATAGGTTTGTTAACTGATTAGCTACTGAATTGAAAAACAGGCTGTGGCAGAATTAAATTTAGGTCCCATTTTCCCATTTGCAGGTGTATGTACAAATTTAGCTGCAGTTTTCTTAATTATTAACATATTTTTATGAATACCATTTTGTAGGTAAATGAATGTTCTCTAAGATAGATCTAAAACAATTGTGTGTTATTTTTTAGTAGGAAATTTGTAAATGGTAAATCATTATTTACAACAGAAAAGCATTACAAAATTATAAAAAAAAGTGCCAACTCACCTTAAATTTTTGAATGTCCAAAACATTTAATGTCTTTTACTTGGTGGTTATCACAAAGTATATCCAACAATAAGAAAAACAAATCCAAGAACACAGAAATTGGATAATATTTATACTTCTAATAGCTAATGTAACCACATGTAGGCCAGATCAGAAAAAATTAAACATTTTTTGAAAAATAAACATTTGAAGAAAAAAAAATATATCTTTGGAAAAATTAACATTTAAAAAAAAATATATATCTCCAATTTATTTACAGTACATCAATGTCTTTAGTGAGCACCATCTGCAGGATCATGTGTATGGTACACTCTAAAACAGTTCTTCGGATGGAGATGTGGCTTTTCTGGGCAACCAATGCAATAAAAATTTGTGCGGGCTCTCTTTGCAGGAGTTGAGCATACAATGCAGTTCCTGTCTTTGTCTGAGTGATCCACAAGATGCACAGCACCCTCATATCTTTTAATTTTGTTTCCTTCTTTGAATTTTCTCCCAACTTTATTGCTGTTTGTGGTTACTACCTCTTGTGGGATGATGGATGCAGCCTTCTCAGTCAGCTGATGGATCAAATTTTCTTTGAAGACTTTCAAGGGCATAGGCTTCTCATCATGACAGAGCGTGTATAATATATGAGCATTTACCTGTGAAACCTCAATGATCCAATAAAATATTTTTTTCCACCATTTTCTTGTTTTTCTTTGGAAACTGCCATAGTATGATACCATCTGGTCGCTATGGTCACATCCATTCATACACATGTTGTATCGCTGCACTACTTTGGGTTTTTCAACTGTGTTGCCTCGTCTAGTTGTAACCTGCTCCATCTGAACTGTAGTCTTGGTGGAGACAACAATACACAGCTTTTTGGCTTTCTTATCTCGCCAAGCAACACATATCTGGGATCCATCATTATTTCTGTACCACCTAGCTTCTCTGAGCTGTAGAGAAATGGTCTTCAACTGAAGCGGAAAATTTTTCCTGTTGATGTTGAGTGTGCCAGTGTAATCAATACCCCTTCTCAACAGATATGTAATCACGGTGTCTACAGTGTAGTACCTATCCGCAAATACATGGTGGCCTTTTCCAATTCCTTGCAGCAGGTAATCAAACACCTTCACGGCCTGACTTGTACGGTCATTGGCAAGGAGATATGATGTGTTTTTTCCGAAGTATGTCAATACAGAGTAGACATACCCTGTAGTAGAATCACACAAGCCAAAAGTCTTGATGTGATACTTGCTTGGCTTGGAGGCATTGTACTGCTTGTGCTTGCAGCGTCCATTATAGCCTATTACCATTTCATCAATGGCCAAATCCTGAAATGGATAAAATGCATCCTGGAACTTTGCTATAAGTGAATTCAAGAATGGCTCTATTTTGTCTTTGCCTACAGATTCAGCATCTCCAACATGCATCATGGTGTGGTAAATGATTTCAAATCTCAATCTGGGAAACATCTGACTGTACCATGGGTTGTAGTTGTGCGGTTTGTGTGCCCAATAATCCTTCACCGATGCTTTTTTACCTAAACCTATTGCAATAATCACGGCCAAAAATTTTAACAGCTCATATTCAGTGATAGGCTTCCAACTTGCAAGTGTAGACTTTTGTAAAGAAACTTGTTTGGATTTCTTCAATTCTGCATATTCATTGATCATTGATACCAATGAATCTAACACATCTGGTGTTATCAAGGCAACCCAACAATCTAGTTCAGAGGAAGATGCATCTAGTTTTGCATGCATACCTGGTTCACGAGTTGGAACAAAGGGAATACTGCCTGTTGTTTCACCTTCAGTTACTTGGTGCCACTGTTCTCTTTCTTGAGCTCCATTTTTTACTGAACTATTTGTAAATCTAGCAGCCGTCTTAGCCTTTTTAGGGACTTTTGATGGTCCAGGATGTGCACCATCTTCGCTATCACTACTTGCGCTGTCAGTACTATTTTTTTCGTATTCATCAAAATCAATTGAATCATTATTATCGACATCTGTTTCACTTACCTCGTCTTCACTAGATGTATTATTTATCTGTTGAAACAAGTTTCTAGCCTGTTCAATAGTTAGACGAGCCGTACAAGTGCTTTTGTGGACCTTATCGCTTGTTGCCATGGTAAACAATTTTTTACAGTTCGGTAACTAGCTTGAAAATATGATAATTATGACAAGAATACAATTTTTAACATCCGATTTGGTCCACATGTGATTAAAAAATCAACTTCCCTTCGGTAAATTAAAATCTCGTACCGAAACGGAAAGGAAAACTATAAATTTATAACTTGTTTTACTATGAAACAAACATTGTCGCTCACAGCGGCTTATGGCCGCGGCTAAATAAGTGTTCTGGCGCTGGGAGCGGCTTGTGGTAGTTAACCAGTTAATGGAGAAATAAGGTTCAAGATGAAAGAGGCATGGATCGCTGAACAGTGTAAAGATTACTGCTACTGCTGGATTACTGGACGACCTGTTCTTCAACAGCGGTTACACCGTTGCGGATCCCAACTTTTCTTCCAACGGTCTCTGTCTAGGGCCACAGTGGACCAGTGGATAATGAGTCGTCCATCTGTGGCATCAAAATTGTTGTTGCGGTATGTAAGGGTTTCGGACCAACGTGTTGGGGGTCGTTCCCGTGGTCATTTCTTGTCTCTAGGTTACCATATTGCTGTCGCTGTGCTCCAATGATCGTCCATTCTTCGTAGTAAGTGGCCACCTCAGCGATGTTTCATCTTGTCCGCATAAATAACTGCATCTTCCACCAGGGACAATTGACGTATCTCCGAGTTGTGCAGACCTTTTGTGCGCTGGCTATGAAGCGTTATGCCGACCATGCGTCTCTTGAGGGAGACATTGGTCACTCTGAGTTTGGACTCCATCTCTTTTGTGAGTAACTATGTTTCCACCACATAGCATATTGAAGGTAGTACTGTGGAGTTGAACAGAGAGGCTCTGATCGTGGATGGTGTCCAGTACAGGCTTTATCGAAGAGAAAGCCGCCCAACCTCTGCGACGCCGTCTTGTCAACTCTGGACTCAAGTCGTTCTGCATTGTTGAGCAGATGTCCAAGGTAGATGTACTCGTCCACGTCCTCGATTCTCTCTCCATCTAGAAAAACTGGGTTGCGGGAAGCAAATCGATTCTGCACGACTTTCATCTTGGACGTGTACACTTCGAGCCCCGCTTTCTTTCCCTCTCGGTTTAGTGCTGCTAGCATTTCATTGGCGTCTGTGGCTGCCTCCGTGATAAGTACTAGATCATCTGCATAGCAAATGTGATTTAGCAACCTGCCATTTATGTTGATGCCAAAGGAATCCCAGTCGCACCGGCTGATGACAGATTCCAGGCTTGCTGAAAACTGGCTCATTGAGATGGAGGTCCGCTTGATGTACTCCTTTCTGTATGGGTTCTACCACCGGTCTTCGGAAGGGTTGGATGATAGTCGTGCAATCAGTGTAGCAGTCAGCAAGGATTGTTGTGTATCCCGGGTCAATCCCCTGGATCCTTTAGAGATTGCCAGATGAATTTTGGTTCTACCGAGTCAAATGCTTTCTTGAAGTCGATGAGGTATAAATTAGTGGGGTCTGGTACTCTCGGACTGTTTCAATCAGTCGGCAGCAGGTTGAAATGTGATCCATCTGGGGCTAGTCTCTCGGTGGCTCGATTGACTCGCATCCAGTGTTCGTACAGCGATCTCAGACCCGCCAGGCGGAGTGAGAGCACGGGCTTGCCTACCAAGCTCGCCTGCCTCTACCCGACACTCTAGCGGGACCAATTTGGTGGAGCCGTACCGCTGGTAAGGGTGCGTTACTGTAGTCCTTATCGAGAAGCTTTGTCAGTCCGTGTGGTTAGTCGAAGGCTAGCGCATATAGCCAATCTCGACAGTTCGTCACGCTTGTAGTCCTTCTTTCGCAATGAGCTTTGGACCGGCAAATGGAAAGCAGGAATCGTGCCTAAAGGCCCTGTCCTCGCCCGACCAACCGGTAGGCAAAAATTGTCTCCAGTCCGAGTGAAAATCATTGTTGGGATCCATTCTGCACAGAGCGCTGCCATCCCTCCTCGAGCGAGCCCGGTCGGTCGGTTGGTGTGTGTACGGGGGCCCCGTCCAGGCGGTCCCTAGGTCGACAAAGTGAGGAACGGAACAACCGTCCGTCTGTCAGTCGGTCCATGCGGCCGTCCTCGTGAGACTTTTTACACATCCATCCTTCGCCGACCGGTGTGTGTGGTTCGTCCGTCAGATATCTGGTTGATCCTGCCAGTAGTCATATGCTTGTCTCAAAGATTAAGCCATGCATGTCTAAGTTCACACTGTCTCACGGTGAAACCGCGAATGGCTCATTAAATCAATCGAGGTTCCTTAGATGACACAATCCTACTTGGATAACTGTGGCAATTCTAGAACTAATACATGCTTACCAAGCTCCGACCCTCGTGGAAAGAGCGCTTTTATTAGTTCAAAACCGTCGTTTCCCCTCGCGGGGATGACGGCGTCCCCACTGGTGACTCTGGATAACTTTGTGCTGATCGCATGGCCTCATGTGCCGGCGACGCATCTTTCAAATGTCTGCCCTATCAAATGTCGATGGTACGTGACATGCCTACCATGTTTGTAATGGGTAAGGGGGAATCAGGGTTCGATTCCGGAGAGGGACCATGAGAAACGGCTACCACATCTAAAGAAGGCAGCAGGCGCGCAACTTACCCACTCCCGGCACAGGGAGGTAGTGACGAAAAATAACAATACGGGACTCTTTCGAGGCCCCATAATTGGAATGAGTACACTTTAAACCCTTTAACGAGGATCTATTGGAGGGCAAGTCTGGTGCCAGCAGCCGCGGTAATTCCAGCTCCAATGGCGTATATTAAAGTTGTTCTCAGTTGATCTCAGGCGCAGGCGGGCGGTCCGGCTCGCGCCGATTCACTGCCAGTTGTCTCCTGCCTTACCGTCTGCCGGCTCTCTCCCGCGGGTGCTTTTCGCTGAGTGTCCCGGGTGGCCTGCGCGCTTACTTTGAAAAAATTAGTGTTCAAAGCAGGCCTCGGCTGCCTGAATAATGGTGCATGGAATAGGACCTCGGTTCTATTTTTTTGGTTTTCGGAACTGGAGGTAATGATTAACAGGGACCATCGGGGGCATTATTATTGCAGCGTTAAAGGTGAAATTCTTGGATCGGCGCAAGACGAGCTACTGCGAAAGCATTTGTCAAGAATGTTTTCATTAATCAAGAACGAAAGTCAGAGGCGCGAAGACGATCAGATACCGTCGTAGTTCTGACCATAAACGATGCCGACTAGCGATCCGCAGGAGTTGCTTCGATGACTCTGCGTGCAGCTTCTGGGAAACCAAAGTGTTTGGGTTCCGGGGGAAGTATGGTTGCAAAGCTGAAACTTAAAGGAATTGACGGAAGGGCACCACCAGGAGTGGAGCCAACAGCTAATTTGACTCAACACGCCAACACTGAAATGATTGACAGGCCGAGAGCACTTTCGTTGGGTCTAATAGGGAACATGTGCTGGAATTAGACCCTCAGAAGACAGGTCAGTTTTACCCTACTAATGACAGGGTGTTGCTACTGTAATCCTGCTCAATCCGAGAGGAATCGCAAGTTTCAGACACTTGGTCATTGACTGACTAAAAGCTCTCTCTTGATTCGTTGGGTCTAATAGGAAACGGGTGCTGGTATAAGACCCTCAGAAGACAGGTCAGTTTTACCCTACTAATGACAGGGCGTTGCTACGGTAATCCTGCTCAATTCGAGAGGAGTCGCAGGTCTCAGACACTTGATCCACGTGCCTGGCTGATAAGCCAATGGTGTGAGGCTACCATCTGAGGGATTACGGCCGAACGCCCCTAAGCCGGAATCCCGTCCTGAATCTCAGCACCACTGCGACGGGAGGCAACGATATGGTTGGGACCTGGCGCTCACGTCTCAGCCCGAGCCGTAGAAAAAGGTCGCTGCCGTCCTGCCGATCAAAGTGGGCGGGGAGCTGCTCGATATTCACCCCATACGCCGTTGAGGTGTGAAACCACTAGTAAAAGATTTAGTTCTAGGTCGGGGTGTTGTAAGCAGTAGAGCAGCCCCACCTCATTGCAGACTGTTGAGACTCAGCCCTTGACCATGAGATATGTCCGCACACCAGGCGAACAACATCTCCATGCCATGACCAGGCTTGTCCCCTGGTTAAATACACTCCTGCCTCGCTCTTTACCTCTGTCTGCTATCAGTCATCCCAATAGACGTAGAAGAGATGCAGGCCAGCGGACATTGCACCTCTGCCCTATTGTGACAACCTCCCAGGTGGCGGGGAATGCTAGGTGTACCACCACTGCAGAGGAGCCGAGAAAATAAAGGGAGCAAGGAGATACCTCACTTACATGCATAAGTTACGTTTCTGGCAGGACGTGACGATCCTGGGATACAGACACACTGGACTGCCTCTCTTCCGGGATATTTGAAAAACTAGTACATACAGTCCATCATATCATATCATATCATCACCACACCCTATAGACACGAGTGGGGAAGACTCAATAGTCCTGCAAGACAACTTCCCTAAGAGAGACAACTCTGTCCACAAACAACTGCTGCCTTGCAGATAGGCTGGAGACAGCCACAGGCTAAGGAGGGCATCCCTACAGAAACGCCTGTTGAAATCGGATGCACTGGGCCACAGGCTTAACAAAACAGTGCAACATATATCGCTGTAACCAGCGTACGAAGAAGAAGAAGAAATGTGATCCATGGTGCTATATGGACGATGAAATGTTGCCTGTTCGATTGGTTGCGCTGCATCAAGGATTAGGTGGATTCTAGCGAGGACACATTTCGTGAATGTTTTGTAGGTGACCGGGAGGAGCGTGATTGGCTGGTAGTTGCCGAGGTCATCTTTGTCTCCTTTTTTGTGTAGGAGGATCATTTTTGAGCTGCGCCAAGCTGTCTGTATACTACCTGTGTATAGATAGGTTGAGAAACGCTGATCGAGGGCCTGGTAGAGCGGTAGTCCGCAGGCTTTGAGATCCTCTGCCGTTAAGCCATCCTCACCGGATGATTTTCTGAGGGCTGTGGTATCGAGGGTGTGATGGATTTCTGAGGGCAGGAAGTCTGGGGGAGGGATGGTTGGGGGGGGGGGGGGTATGATGATTTAAATAATTCTGTGTAGTATTCTTTCACAATTAATTCCATGCCCAGCCTTGACTTGTTACGTGACCCACTTGCTGTTTTTAAACAGGGAATGACATGCGTGTGTTCGGCAATGCTTCGAGACGCATGTTTTATGCTTCGCCGAGTCTCCGCCGCTGCGAGGAGACGCATGTTTTATGCTTCGCCGAGTCTCTGCGGCTGCGAGGAGACATTTGTGGGCAAATTTTTCGTGGTTCTCTTTTAGCTTTTGGTAACAGAGTTTGCTAAGGGCATTGAAAGTTGTGTTTTTGGCACAGGACCCAGTCCGTGTGTTGAAGTGAAAGATTGCGCCGAGAAGGCGATGGTCGCTGAGATGTCTGTCGCTATTTTTCTGTTTGTTAGAACCTGATTGAGTTCGTGCTTGAGCTGCCTGATGGGTCCCGTGTGAGTGTATCTCTTGTGAGGGGGTTTCTGGAAAAAACTATTGCAGGGAAATAGCCAATTTATTCGCAAAGCGTTGTTAGCCTATCGCCAGCCTCGTTCCTTATTTCACAGGAATGTAGGCCCACATAAGTTTCGCCAAGTTAGCGAGGGCCCATCCGTGCACGAAAGTCTCCAATAATGATTTTTTGGTAGTTGCGGCTTTGTTGAAGGGTGTCGTGGAGGCTGTCGTAGAAGTCTGCGTGGTCCTGTTCTGCTTTGTTTGCTGTCGGTGCGTATGCTTGTATGATGGTGGCATTGTGGCGACTTGAGATATCGATGTCTAAGGATACCAGACAATGGCTTAGAAAGTGACAATTTTTCTACGAGGTGGGGGACGACAAGGCATCTGACTCCTCCTGATGTTGAATTTTCTTTGCGGGCCCCTAGGTAAATGCCCGAGTTCCTTTTCTCTTTTTGTCTCAGCAAAACCGATGATGTCGTAGTTGATTCTGCTGCTCTCGTCAACCAGGTGACTTAGTTGTAGCTCGGAACATATAGAGCGGCAGTTGAACAAATTATCAACTGACTGTTTTGTGATTCAGTTTTGGACAGAGAACGCCCCTGACCCTGCGGTTTGTCGACGCTACTTGGTTGATTGGCAGGGATAAATCGAAAGTGGGGGCCGGTATTGAAGTTGTATGGAGCTGTTTGTTCACTTTTTAACTGTAGGCGTGGGGGGCTGGCCCTCAACAGAACTCCCTTCGCTGCATGTCTGCCTAGGATCATTTTGGTTTTCAGGTCTGACGTCACTATTGTTGTATGGTTTCCCTTCGATTCTCTTTTCCTGGCTCGCTTTCCTCTTTGTTTCTTTGTTTTGTTTGGCGTATTGAATGTTTCTGGTGAAATTCTTCTGACAATATTATGTTCGTAAAGTTTGTTTTGGTAGTTACTTGTCTATGTTGGTGATGAAAATCGTAATGTTCGATGGAATATTTTTGAGTAATCAATTATTACTGTCGCCGCACCCGCCAACATTTGCAGGAGTCTCTTCGCGGTTAATGGTGTATTGTAATGTGACCTAGATATCGTTGCCTGACCTGTGTACGAAAGGAGTATATAAGATTGTAAAAGATCTAATAAAGCCGATTCAAGGTCGCAGTATGACAATACAAGACAAAATTGGAAAATGCATTACAGAATACCAAGAGGTAATGACAGGCTGGACGTAGTACTGCTCGGATCACGAGTGCCGGGTTGAGCCAGAAAAAGCAATCTCCTCCTTACTTTCTGGGATTAACGAAAATCAACTGATAACAAAAGAAGCGGTGAAGACGCTGAAGAAGGGGAAAACTGCTGGAGTGGGTAATATCCCGGTAGAGCTCATACAGCCGGGTGGGAATGCAATAATTGACATCCTGACATCCATCTGCAATAGAATATGGCAGACAAGAAAATGACTGCCATCAGGCCGATCGATAGATGTCCAACTGCTGAGGCTGTGTTCACGTGTAGTGTGTCGACTTAAATCCCTACAGACTCCCCAGGTGGAGCCGAGTACTCCGCTGCCTTGGCATAAGGGCTGCGAGGATTTTAATAAGCCAATGTTTGTGTCAGGCTTTCTGTGTCTGTCCGTGGCAAATCCCCTGTTTTTCCGTGTCCTGCCGCCGAGGCTTCTGATTGTGTCCACCTTTTGGTCAACGTGACCCTTGCTGTGCTGAGAATATGTGGTTGGGAGAGGTATCGTGTAACATCCGGTGAAGGGGTGGGCAGGAGGAAGGCGGCTTCAGTCCGAGCAGAAAGGTCCTTGAGTAGAGGTAACCTGGACTGAATTCTGGTATGCAGTTAAGTAGAACGTTTAACTCCATCATGGACTGGTATCCCACGGCTTAAGCCAGGCATGAAATGCAGCATAACAAACAGGATAACCGATCGAAAACACATCAATTCCACAGAATAAAGTCCCTGATACCACCTGGTGAAGGAGTTGTGAAATATAATCTGAGCAGGAACCACCAGACATCAGGAAACAACACAAACACTGGAGTGAGTCGAGAGTACAACCGTTAAGGTGCGGCCATCTTACTTTTGTCCACTTTTGTCAAAATCGTTGGTCCTGCCGATACCTAAGTAAGGAAACCTAAATCTTTGTCAAAACTACAGAACTATCAGCATCATTAGCCACCCTAGTAAAATCTTGCTCAGAATAATCCTCGTCAGACTGAAACCTCAAGCTGAGAACATCATTGCCGAAGAACAGTCGGGTTTTTATCGGAAGCAGCACCACCGAGCAGATCTTTATCCTATGAATACTAAACGAAAAGTATTTGGTACACCAACACCTATACCATGTGTTTATTGACTTTAACAAGGTGTTTGGTGGAGTCTGGCACGATGCTCTATGGACAACAATAAAGATATATAACATCAACAGTAATATTGTGAGCGTTATCAGGAATATGTATGATAAGGCAACAAGCGCAGTCTTTGTAGATGGAAAAATTGGTGAATGGTTTCGCACATTCGTCAGCGTAAGACAAGAATATAAACTCTCGGCAACACATCCGTCGGCATAAGACAAGAATATAAACTCTCCGCGACACTCTTCAACATTTTCCTAGAAAAAATTATGAGTGATGACCTTGAAAATAATGTTGGCACCGTAAGAATTAGGAATAAAACAATGACCAACTTACGCTTTGTAGATGACATTGGCGGGCTGGTGGGGACGGAGATGGAACTTCGAGAATTGATCCGAAGACTGGATGTAACAGCACAGGTTTATGGCATAGAGATAAACGCAGAAAAGAAAGTTAATGACCAATAACAGTGAAGGAATCGCCGCTGTGATCAAAGCAAATGGACAGGAGCTTGGAACAGTGAACCGTTTCAAATATCTGGGCTCAACAATCAATGATGAGGGATCAACCAGAGATCCTGGCCAGAATGGCACAAACAACAGCAGCGATTGCACGATTGAAAGATGTATGTAAAAATGAACAACTCTCCCTCGTCATAAAAGTCAGATTAATGCACTCGCTGTTTCTTTCAATATTCCATCACATTCCGACTGTGGAAGACAAAAAATTACGGGAAGTACAGAGGCAGAGGAAGTCAGGGCAGTTGGAGAACATTCAGTGGAGGTGACAAGATGGCCTATATTAGACATCAGTTGGAAGGCATTCGTTACAGACCTATGTTCCTTTTGGAACCAGATAAATATGTCAAGTCGTCGAGTGGGACCTTAACAGACCAACTGTGACAGTATGAAGATATGTGACAATGTTAGTCTTGTGACAGAAGTGGGACTCAGGGATCTTGACAAGCTCCCAATAAAAAAAACCGAATGAACTTCTGACATGTCACTGTAGGCTAATTGGGTCATGGAAAAGTTAGATGGCCAGAATTGACTTTCGCTATTATCCTAAGGTTATTGTCTAATTTTGGCCTGTTATCCAGAGGTTATTGTCTAGGCTTAGGTCGTCAGTTTAACATGTGACCATCATCGCTCCTAATCGTTCCTAAGACTTCTATTTAGATTGGTTGTTAGTTTGGTGGGGGGTTTAGATCTACCATGCTGTAGTGTCTAGGTGTCACAGGACATTTGGTAGGGGCTTAGATCCACCTATGCTGTAGTGTCCTGATGACACAGGTAAATTGGTAAGGGGATTCAGCTGCCTATTACTTTATGGCACAATATCCAATATAATGATATAACTCCAGAAATGGGTAATGTGACATATTGATAGGCAGTACAAGCCGAACGGGGACACGAGTTACGAACTGGTCAACCAAGTGGGGACAGAAGTACCTCGTGGCTGGCGACCATGTTGAATAGAAGAAGAAGGAGAGTCCATTAAAAACTGAGACACAAGACATTACAGACAGAGCTGGCTGGGAGGTCCTACTGTGAGTTCCATGGGCATGGTACAATATTGCCTGATGGAAATGGCAGTAAACTATCACATAACAAGAATGTTTGAGAACTGACAGAAGAATCGTCTGTCTAAATGCTTCAGTCCACAGTATGAACTCTAAGCAGTGGTAACTTCGGTCTAGTCAAACAAATACTTACTAGGTGCAGAAGTATAGTAAGCTTATGGGTGCAGACTAGCCACCCTTGGGCGAAGCTGTTGTCTAGCTCCAGTAGTTTTGCACTAGCCGCCTCTGGACAAAGCTGTTGTCTGGGTTCCAGTAGGTTCGCACTAGCTGTCCCTGGACAAAGCTGTTGTCTGGGTTCCAGTAGGTTTGCACTAGCTGTCCCTGGACAAAGCTGTTGTCTGGGTTCCAGTAGGTTATGTGGGGTAAGTAGAGTCAAAGAGAAGCAGGCTCGAATGGAGTGCGATATAAGAACAAATGAGAAGAGATTGGAGGAGATAGAAAGAGGCAGATGAAAATAGAAGGGAAACAAGAGAAAATTGAGGACATTTTAAAGAAGCTGCAATCAAGATGTAGTCAAGGTGATAAAATTAAACCACTGTCAGTTAGGTATGGGTTGGAAAAGGTAATAGGAATTGGAAGTAAGGAAGATTTTAGTGAGGAAACAGTTCACAGGGCAGAGAGCTTTACAGAGAAATATGCAAATATAGGTGAGGGTTCAGTGTTGGTAGTAGGAGATTCAATGGTGAGGGAGGTTGGCAGATATTTGTCTCAACAACACATGTTTGAAAAAATGGATATTAGGGGAGCAAAAATTGAGGACAGAGGCGAGAATAAAGAGGAAAGATGACAAAGGAAACAGTCATGTTGTGGTATTGGTAGAAACTAATAATGTAAAGAGAGATGGTACTGAAATAATTATGAATAAATACAAAAGTCTTTGGGAACACTTAAGGAAAAAAAGTTCAGGAAGGTCACAATGATGGGTATTTTAGATAGAGCAGATGGGTCAGACTTTCTAGATAGCAAGATAATAGGTATAGGTATCAACCTTAGGTTACAGGTGATGTGTGGGGACATGGGAATGGAATTTATCGATGTGAAAGTAGACACAAGCAAAATGTTATGAGATAGGACAGGTTTACATCTAAATGAGATAGGACATGTTGTAGCAAAGTATATGTTTAATCATTGTGTTAGGTATTTAAACTAGTAAGGCCTATGAAGTATGAGACTAAAGATAGGTCTACAACAGGGTGCTATAGAGGATGCAGTCAAAGGGGAGAGTTGGGGTTAGGGAAGTGTGAAATAAGTAGAGGAAAAGCAAACACTAAAATGATAAAGCAGAAGCAAAAAGGGGAAAAACAACAACATTACAAACTAAAATGTTTTTATGCAAATGTGAGAAGCATAGTAAATAAAAGAGAAGAATTGGAACTATGTAGAAAAAGAAAAACCAGATATAATAGGGTTAACAGAATCATGGACAAATGAGGACATTGCAGATAGTGAACTTGAATAGAGGGATACACAATGTTAAGGAAAGATAGGGAGGTGGCGTTTTATTATACTGTATAAATTCAGTTAATATAATAATAAAAGATGATTTATCATGTGGTAACGGTAACACAAATGAAAGTGTATGAGGAGAAATAGAAAGTGGGGGGTTAAAAACAGTGGTTGGGGTTTGCTATAGATGTCCATCAAGTCAAAAAGAGGAAGATGAGGAGCTGATTAGTAGCATAGTAAAGGCAAGTGAAGGGACATTATTATTAATGGGGGATTTCAACTTTCCAGAAATAAAGATATGGCAGAAGCAATTGTAGAGTCAAAACCTTTTGTTAAGTGCATAACTGACAACTTTTTAATTCAACATGTAGAAGCAGCCACCAGAGGCAAAAACACACTCGACTTAGTTTTTACTACAGAGGAAAATATGATTGAAAACGTTACCTTTGGGGAACTGTTTGGTTCAAGTGACCATAAAATCATCCGTTGGGGTCTTATTGCAGGGAAAGAAGTAAACATAAACACGCGAACATATGACTACTCTAAGGCAGATGTTAATTAAGAAGCTGAAAGAGGCAGCAAACCACATAATTTTGAAAGAGATTATCAGAGAAACAGATGTTGAACAAGAGTGGGAGAGTTTTAAAACAGTTCTAGAAAGACTAAAAGAGAAATGTGTTCCATGTAGGGAGGTAAACTCCAAGCATAAAAATTGGATAACTAGAATTGTAGTGAAATTTAGAAGAGCTAAAAATAAAGCATGGAAGAAATATATAGAGGCAGGTAAATCAAAAGAAACATATTTAAAATATTTGGACATGCATAACATAGCTCAGAAAGTGAATATAACAGCAAAAATTGACTTCGAAAAAAAACTTACTTATAAGATCAAGACTAATAGTAAAAGCTTCTTTTCTTATGTTAGAAATAAACAAAGAGCAAAAGACAAAGTAGGCCCTCTCATAGACAGTACAGGGAAAATAATAAGTGAGAATAGGGAGGCTGCTAATCTGCTCAATCAGTACTTTGGCACAGTCTACACAAAAGAGGACTGCTCCAAGATCCCAAAGCCTATAGATATTTTTCAAAGAGACATGGATAGAGCGGGATTAAGATCAATCTGTATTACAGAGGAAATGGCTTTTAAAAAATTGGAGGGGTTGAAAGTGGATAAATGTCCAGGTCAAGATGGTATTCATCCAAAATCGCTGTTTAACTTAGAGACCAACTAGCAACACCGTAGGCTATATTATGTTCTCAATCACTTGCAAAAGGGATTGTTCCACGAGATTGGAAAGATGCAGGAGTGATTCCCTTATTCAAAAAGGGTAACAAATCTGATCCAGCAAATTGTAGACCAATGAGTTTAACGAGCATAGTCTGTAAATTGTTATTCTAGACAAAATTAATCTAATCAGAAATAGTCAGCATGGGTTTACTAGAGGGAGATCATGCTTAACAAATCTATTAGAATTCATGGAGGAGGCTACTAACATGATAGATAAAGGGGAGCCAGTGGATGTTATTTATCTAGATTTTGCAAATGCCTTTGATAGAGTACCTCATCACAGATTATTTTGAAAGTTAAAATCACATGGAATAGGTAGGGAAGTTGCCAAATAGATTGAAAATTGGTTAATGGGAAGAAGGCAGAGGGTGGGCATAAATAAGTACTCTGGCTGGTGTGAAGTGAAAAGTGGAGTGCCACAGGGCTCAGTTTTGTGACCAATTTTGTTCTTGATATTTATAAACGATTTGGACATTGATATGGGATCCATAAAATTTGCTGATGACACTATGCAGTAGTGTCTCATCGAAAGCAGAAGTGGATATATTGAGGTCGGATTTAGATAAAATTCGAGAATGGTCTGTAAGCTGGCAAATGCAGTTTAATGTAGATAAATGTACAGTCATCCACATCGGTAGATCCAATATGGAACATAATTACAAAATGGGAGAGAACAAAATTAGAAAGATATATAAAGAAAGGAAACTAGGGGTTATAATAGATCATACAGGAAAGGTGAGTGAGCAAGTTCAGGTAGCAGTACTTACTTACTTTCTGTGTCCAAGCACCATGTTATATATCTTGCATCCAGTATTCAGCGACATGGATTGCCTTTGTCATTTGCTTCCAGCATGTCGCACCTATTGCATGTTTCCTGGAGGTTAGGGCAGGTCATCAGGTTGTCTGGATCTTGTATTGCGCCACAATCACATGTGTCATCATCTGTGCATCTCCATCGCTTCATATTCCACTTGCACCGTGTTACACCAGTTCGGAGTCTATTCAGCGACTTCCGTGTTGTGTATGGTAGATGATGTCCAGGAGCAGGTTCCTCCCGAAGTTCCAGCTCTGGGACCTGAACCAATTCATGCCACCTCTAGATACGGTGACTTTCAGGGTTTGTCAGTATGGGGTTTGTTGTTTTAAGAAAGCTATGTCTGGATTTGAGTCTTGTGTTTTGTACCTGATGTCCAAACATTGGGTGCCTTGGGTCATGGTCCTGTTTTTCTCGTTCGACTTCTGCTGCGATGCTTCTTTGGATCTCGGGGTGCAATGCCAATTACGGGGTATATTTTATCAATGAGGGTGGGTTTTAGGCACTCTGATACTATCCGACCAGTCTCATTTATTGCTGTATCAACTAGTTTTGCATGAGCAGAGTTTTCCAGACTGGCGCAGCGTATTCAGCTTCGGAGAAACACAAGGCAAGTGTAGATGTCCGAAGGACTGATGGCTGTGTCCCCATGTTGTGCCGGTCAGTTTTCTGATGATATTATTTCTTGCGTGTGTATTACGTTTTGTGTCTTGGCAGTGCGTTATGTAAGACAATGTGCGGTCTAGTTTCATACCTAGATATTTGGGAACCTTGCAGTGTTCAAGCTCCTGCCCTTGCCACCTAATCTGAAGTTTTCTTTTTGCCTCTCTGCTTCTGAGGTGGTAGGCACATACCTGGGTTTTACTGGGATTTGGTTTAAGGTGATTCTTGTGGTAGTATTCTGCAAGAGCATTGAGAGAACTTGACAGTTTGCTATTGACTTTCTCAAACCCTTTTCCCTGGGCAGCAACTGCTGTGTCATCAGCATAGATGAATTTCCTTGTGTCTGTGTCCATGGATAGGTCATCGGTATATATGTTAAATAGCATGGGTGCTAGGACACATCCTTGTGTCCATGGGTAGGTCATTAGTATATATGTTATATAGCATGGGTGCTAGGACACATCCTTGTGTCCATGGGTAGGTCATTAGTATATATGTTATATAGCATGGGTGCTAGGACACTTCCTTGTGTCCATGCCATGGGTAGGTCATTAGTATATATGTTATATAGCATGGGTGCTAGGACACATCCTTGTGTCCATGGGTAGGTCATTAGTATATATGTTATATAGCATGGGTGCTAGGACACTTCCTTGTGCCAGGCTGTTGTTTTTATTTCGCCATCTGCTATATTTTTTCCCCAACGTGACATAGAATCGCCTATTTTTCAGGAGGAATTTGATGATATTGGTCAGATGCCAGTCTTTTGTCATGGTGTATAGCTTTGATAATAGTCTCCGATGGTTTATTGTGTCATATGCTGCACTTAGATCAATATAGACCATTCCTGTAACCTGTTTGCTTTCGTAACCATCCTCTATAAATTGTGTTAGGTTAAGGATTTGACTGCTGCAAGATCTTCCAGGTCTAAAACCAGCCTTTTCCTTGATCAGCTTCTCGTCTATCGTGGGGGAGATGCTATTCAGGATCAGCCTTTCGAAGATCTTATACATGTGACATAGCAGCGATACTGGACGGAAATTCTTAGGTTCGGTTGGTGGTTTTCCTGGTTTTATCAGCGCAACCACATGAGATTTCCTCCAGATTTTAGGAATTTGCATTTTGTCAGTGCCCGTTTTCATGAGCTTTAGCAGCCATTTGCCTGTTTCTGGTCAGAATTTAAAAATTTGTTCTGTTCTCAGTTCGAGACCAGCTGCTTTATTGTTTTTTATTTGATTTATTGCATGATTTATTGCATGATTTAATTCCTCTATGGAGAAGGGTGTGCTCATTGCGTCGTTCTCATTCTCACATTGATGTTGGGTCTTTGTTTGCTCAGTTTTGTGGTTGATTTTCCCATTCATCGGGTGGGCTATTTGGTTGGGGGTAACGCATGATCCCTATAGGGGCACTTGTTTGATTGTTACTGAGGCTTTTAATGAGTTTCCAGGCGCTTTTTTTCATGTCCAAGTCTTCTGCAAGGCGACACGACTTTTCTGTTTTGAAGTCTGAGATGGCATGGAGGAGGTCTTCCACAGCCTGGATGTTCCTCATCGAAGGGGTCATTTTCAACTAGTAGTTTATATTTCTCATTCAAGTCTTCATTAAGGCCAGGGATGTACTCGGTTTTACAGCCTCTTGGAATATGGCATCTGGGATTAATTTTGTTAGCTCTATAAAAGCATCATACTTTTCAGGCATTGGCTCTTGGTCTAATTCCAACATGAATGGGTCCCAATTTGCTCGTTTAAAGTTGAACCGTCTTTTGAAAGGTACATTTTCCGGTTTGACTACTGCTGTGATGCTGCATGAGATGGGCCTGTGCTGTGTTCGTGGTATAGGTTCCTCTATACCTTAAGTTAGGTTAAGGTTCGCACTAGCCATCCCTGGACGAAGCTGTTGCCTGGCATGGAGTAGGTTTACACAAGCCGCCCTTTGGCGAAGCTGTTGTCTGGGCTCCAGTTGGTACGAAATGGTCCATGTCAACAGTATGTAAGGTGTAAGAGAGACACCAGAGACGCCAAGAGTACGAAGGATCTAGCCGAGAACCTCAGGGAGCACGCTTCCAAACCACGTGTGAGAAATCTTTGGTTCCACAGTGGAGAATAAACGTACGGAAACTGCCAGCTTGTCAAAGTTCAGTCACATTGCCAATGACAAAGGACCACAAGACTCACGACGTTCATTTAGTTTATTTGTTGCTATAGTTAAAAAGAATGTGGACAAGTGACCTGAGATAATTCTGGGTATAGATCCAGAGATTCCATCAAGTTAATTGCTTTAAATTTTAGACAAGCGAATTTAGTCATAGTTAAACTAGAAGATAAATGATGTGAATGACTAGATTATGCAATAAATGATAAACCGTGTTTTATTTATGAAAGAATCAGTTTCCAGTGTTTCATTTCTTCTTTTTTCGTTCGCTTTAAAATATTGTCTATATCTGCAATGTTGTCTCTTGTATAAACTTCACTGTCTTTTGTAGTTCACATATAGGTCCATAAAGTTTCTCTTCCAGTGTTGTTTCTATGGGCCAGTGAGATTTTCTCTATATATCATATTCGGGGCAGTTTTGTAGTATGTGCTCTGCTGTCTGGGGCGCCTGTCCACATGTACACATGGCTGAGTTGCCAATCTTCATTTTTGTGTACATGTGGCTGCGGAGTCGGTTGTGTCCTGTTCTAAGGCGCAACACAAAAGTTTGCTCTTGTCTGTTCATGTTATGGTAATCGTCTGGTGTTACTGTTGGTGGCTTTCTGATTGATTTGATCATCCTTATCTTCTGTTGGTATGTAACTGGGACATCTGATTGCTCGTCTACAGCACCCTCCTTTGCCAGTCGATCTGCTCTCTCGTTTCCTGGTACTCCACAATGAGAAGGTATCCACTGCATGACAATCTTGCGATGGTTGCCTAGTTCAGACAGTATAGCCTGTAGATCTGGCAGTTTCTCAAATTTAAGTGCTTGGAGTGCTGATTGTGCATCTGTTAGAAATACTACAGGTTGTGAACTGACATTGGTGTTCAACAGTTTCGCAGTTGCCACCTTGATTGCCTGTATTTCTGCATCATATGTATGACAGAATTTCCCAGTTGGTACTCTGACTGTATCCCTAATGTTGTTTGGGTATTCTATGTACACTTCTGCTCCACCATTCTTTACTGTACTCTGTGCTGACCCATCTGTGTATACTCTGATCCAGAGGTCTTGTGGGTATTCTTCATCCAGGAAATTGAGGATCACTATCCTACGTTGCACACTGTTCTGTTCATCCTTGTCTAATATTCCTTTCACTTTTGTTTGAATGCATACTGATAGTCCATGCTCCTCTCTCCAAGGGGTTTGTTCTGGCACAGACTTTAGGGGGATGTCAACTTCAGGTAGATCTATAATTTGCCTGCGAAGTCGTTTCGCCTGATGCATAAAACTGCTTCTTTTCAGTCTTCTCGTTGCTAAATTTTGAAATCTGTTTTTCATTGGCATGCAGAGGAACGTTTCTGCCTGTGTTAATACCTTTGTGTCTCTGGGTTCTCTTAGTGCTTGTATCCTTCCCATTTTCTCCATCTCTATTATAGGTGTTGATTTCATTGCTCCTGTAATGACCCAAAGTGCCTGATTTTGCACCTTATCCACCTCTTATAGGGTAGTGTTTGCTGCAGGGCACCATGCTGCTGACCCATATTCCAGATGTGGCCGTATACCTTGTTGGTAAACTTTGTTAAGAATTTTTCCACTAGCTCCCCACGTGGTTCCACTTAATTTTCTCAGGATGGCTAACTTCCTCCTGGTTTTTTTTGCTTGCCTTGTTGACGTGTTCCCTCCATGTCAACCTATCATCGAATGTAACTCTAAGATAGGTGAATTGTTTATCTTCTTTGAGGTGTTCTCCATTTATCTTGATAACTCCAGCTTTTTTCTTCTGGGGAGAAGGTGAAAAGCGTAGTGCTACATTTTTCTGTGTTAATGTTCTGTTTGTCCATGACGTCAAGGCATCAATAGCTCTTTGCAGCATTATGGGGGCCACTGTTGCTGGCTCATTTGAACACCATATTACCAAGTCATCTGCATACATTGCAACTGTTGTTCCTTGTGGTAGCTCAGCAATCAAGTCATTGATGAAGACTATGAAAAGTGAAGGGACAAGAACCCCTCCCACACCATGACGCAGTAGAATTTTCTTACTCTTGAGGCCATCTAGTCGGCTCTTCTGTTATGTAAGTATACTTTTATCCATTTGTACATCCTACCCATCACTCCATTATTTCTCAGTTTCTTTAAAAGTCCTTCTTTCCAAGCTTTATCAAAAGCTTTCCTTAAGTCTATCCATGCTGCTAATACCAATTTCTTGTCCTGGAATGCGTCCTCGATCTCTTGTGAGAGGTATGTTGTCTGGTCTTCAGTGGAGTTGCATTTCCTAAATCCTCCCTGCTGTGGCACAAGAAGGTTTTGGCTCTCAAGATACCACTGCAGCCTTAGGTTGATGATACGTTCCATTGTTTAACAGATGCAGCTTGTAAGTATTTCATTTGTTTTCATGTGTAAAGGGGAAATAATTAAGGTAAGGGGGAAAAGTTGGACGATAATATAAAGTAGTTGAAGTCAGGATAGGTCTGTCTTGGTTATACTACATTCTCTCTGGAACCAGATAAATATGTCAAGTTGTGGTGTGTGACCTTTATTTTCACACATACAGCGCGTATTATTAATGTTCAATAAAAGCTTGTTCAATTTTAGGAAGATGAAGAACAGCAACTGTTAAAAGTTGACTTGATCACAATTCAGTTGGTTCAACCCTCAATAAATGAGGATTGCTGAGACATACAAGCATCGAGAAAGTTTGATAAATAATAGCTAGAATTAGAACAATCCAGTCACTACACTCATATTGATGACCTGAACTATTGACCAACTTTCAGCGTCTTCCATATTAAAATGTCGGACCATCCACTTCCACGATTCCTCCCTTTACCCGTACTGATAACAAAGACAAAGTTACATCACGCTTTTGATCTCAGAGACTTGCTGACCTTAGAAACATTTTTCAGTTTCTGCTTATCAAAGATGAAGACCTACACTGTCTGTGAATATCTGAGTTTGTTCTGAACATGAGTTCAAATGACCCGATCAAAGATTTTAGGAAATCATTTCCCTTCTCCACTAAATGTCCATAGATGTCGTTTCTGTCATTGCATCAACACATTCTAAGACCTCGAAGGCAAAGTGTCAATTAAGTGAAAATGTTAGAATGTTTCACGGTACCCTTGTAAACCAGTCATGAAGCCAAAAGGTGCTGCGACACAGTTTATGAATCACTGTCTCAGTTCATAGAGTGTGACCTTTACAGACCCATGTTCCTCAGGAACTAGATAAATATATCTAGTCATGAAGTGTGACCTTTAAAGACATCCATTCTAGATAACTTAACTTAACGTCTTTATACTGGCTTAGAAGACTGCAGTCTGTATACAACCAGTTTCATTTACATCACCTTGCTCTAAAAGCTATGCACACCCAATTTATTCTTAAATGCATTAACTGTTCCTGCATCCACTACCTCCCGTAGCAAGGCATTCCAAGCATTCACCACTCTCTGACTAAAAAAATATTTCCTAATATCTAATCTGGACCTCTCTTTAGTCAACTTGTAGCTATGCCCTCTTGTTCTTGTGGGTGGCTGTATTTTAAAAAACTTGTTATAGTCTAATTTATCCATTCCTCTGATCATCTTATAAACCTGTATTAAGTCACCACGAATTCTTCTCTCTTCTAGACACTGTAGGCCGGTTTTTCTTTCCTCATAACTGTAATTCTGGAATCCCACTACCAGCTTTGTCGCTCTTTTTTGTATTCTTTCCAGCATGTTTATATCCCCTCTACGATAAGGACTCCACACCTGTACACAGTACTCCAATCTAGGTCTAACTAAAGCTTTATACAGTTTGACGATCACTTCCTTGCTCCCATGTTTAATATTTCTTGTTATCATACCTAACATTGCATTTTCCTTTTTCACTGCTACCTGAACTTGCTCACTCACCTTTCCTGTATGATCTATTATAACCCCTAGGTCCCTTTCCTTATCTATCTTTCTAATATTGTTCTCTCCCATTCTGTAATTATGTTCCATATTGGATCTACCAATGTGGATGACTGTACATCTATCTACATTAAACTCCATTTGCCAGCTTACAGACCATTCTCAAATTTTATCTAAATCCGACCTCAATATATCCACTTCTGCTTTAGATGAGACACTACTGCATAGTTTTGTATCATCAGAAAATTTTGCAATCGTGGATCCCATATCAATGTCCAAATCATTTATATATATCAAAAACAAAATTGGTCCCAAAACCGAGCCCTGTGGCACTCCACTTTTCACTTCACACCACTCAGAGTACTCCTTATTTATGCCCACCCTCTGTCTTCTTCCTGTTAACCAATTTTCAATCCATTGGCAGATAGAGTATGTCCAGTCATGTGACTTTTTTAAATAGCTAATTATTTTTAATTGAAACCTAGCCCAACTGCCTCTTCTTACCTCTTTTACATTAGGAAAGAAATCTAGGTCAACGACTGAACATTATTCTGGTTGCTGAGGGAGCCATAGATGAAACAGGAAAACCAATTACCGCAGAGGAAGTGCAAAAGGTAAGCCCTTGTGAATGTGTTTTGGTTGTTTCTCTGTAGTGAGTCATGTCTTGAAACTATTTGAAAAGAGCACAAACATAATGTGATCTATCTGTCATCTCGTTATTTACTGTCCTGCTCATTAAAACCAATCTTTGTTGGGATAGAGCTATGATTCCTATCTGACTGTGTGTCAACATTAAAACATTTAATACATGACGTTATGACTTAAACATAGAAAAACTCTAAAGCTTCTGTGAAGAATAGAACAAGATATCCATTTATTACAAATCTGTGATTTACAACACGGATAAAACTAAATGGGGATAGAGTGGTCTCGAGGTAAGGTGTTCCCCTTGGGTGCTGGAGGTTTGCGAGTTCAAATCCCAATGGAGACACAGGAATTTTTTCACGTGGATCATCTGATAAATATTTCCCCTGATCTCTGAGTATTGAGATCAGACACCCGTGTGCAGTGGCGTGCATGTTAAAATACCTTAGCAGTTGGAAATTGAAAAGAGTAGGCCTAACGGCCGCTGTTCGGGAAAAATTCAAGTTAAAAATCTACTCAAACTATTCTAGGGATTCCCACTCCACAGAGAATATGTCGCAAAGAAAGGGAATTGTGGGTCCATAACATCAGGTCTTGGTTATGTGGTTAGCGGAGCGGCTTAGATGGGGCCTGAAAGGCTGCGGGTCTACCTTTCTCTAATTTACGCTTCCACCTCCACCAGTCTCAAAAATAGGCGATCAAATATCCCAGGTGCTAACAGATGCTGGGAATGACCTGGCAAGTCAGCAGTGGATTTTCACCTGTCAAAAAATAAAATATGAAACAAAGCAGGTCGCACCTCCCCATGACGTCTAACTACATAAGCAGACTGAAGATAGATAGATAGAACTAAACTACTAATTTATAACTAAATTTTTCTATCTCGGGGAATGTAATCACTGGAATTATAAACTGAGTTCGATAGTCTTACCTAGTATCTATGACACTCTATACAATTCTTGTTCTACACTGATTAACTACTATATACTATGTAGTCACATGTGCCTTCCAACAGTTGTGATGAGTTGATCTCTGGCACTGTGCAATAATAGTATCTTGCTATGCCTGTGGGGTTACAACTCTTTGGATCAGGGGGTCTATGGCTGACCATTCTGATACGAATAACGTTTCGATGCAACCTGTTTTGAGCAGACAACGAGCCAATCTGCAAGACTGCTCTTTTAGGTGTGCTCCCCCCCTCCCCCCACACCTTTTTCGTACGCTCAGACATGAGCCATTTCTCTTTCTCTCAGCAGATCATCAGAACAGCTGTTAGTTAATACTACTGATATGCTTGTCTTGAACTGAATCATGTGTACTATCAGTTATCTCTTGCCCTCAATTGATCAGCCGAGCTGAAGACTACAGATGTTCTTGTCCTGACCTCAACTCTGTCATTCGTAGTCAACAGATTTCCTTCATGGAATCAACCATTCGTATTAATGAGTGCAATGCTTTTGATATATGGCAGAATTACATACCCGATCAGCTCTGTCTGTCTGGTTTTATAGCCACTTTTTTTTGCATTCGTCTATTTCTTTATTCCCCAAGGCGGTGTGCGTTGCACTATGTTTTTATTTTGCACCTGTCGGCCCAGTGCAACTGACTTCGGCATGCATTTTATGTAAGAGTCTGCTTTCTCCTGCATTTTCTAAGGGTTTGCTTCCCCGGAGTAACGGCTGTAATTGAGGAACGAACCCAGCACCTTCTTGTTGTGAGCTGTGTCACTTAATCACAAGCCCACGCTGTTCCTGCTCGCTGAATGAGAGATTCTATCACTGTCATAACTGATTTTAGCTATAGATATTAACCTGCTAGCTCTAACCCTGACAGATTATCCTCTTACTTACTGCTCACTGACACCTAACCCTGTCACAATAACAGTAGTTGAGAACATTCTAAACAAATCTGTTCTGTTCTATAACCTAGAAATCTATTCAAGAAATTAGTAGAATTTAACAAGTTCAGGTTAAATTCAAGTAAGATTGAAATCTATTGATCATTTGAAATCAACAAGTTTGTATCAGACCTCTCTGACCCTCTAATAGATTTCCGACTCGCAAATTATGGGACCCAGGAGTATAAGAACCACGACCAAGATTCTGGACATCAGTAAACTTACAGCGGCCAGCTTGACACAGAAGACAGAAACTGGACAACAAAAACTGGACATCAATAAACTTACACCAGCCAGCTTGATGAAAGGCAGAAACTTGACATCAATAAACTTACAGCAGCCAGCTTGATGGAAGACAGAAACTGGACGTCAATAAACTTACCATCAATAAACATACACCAGCCAGCTTGATGAAAGGCAGAAATTGGACATCAATAAACTTACAGCAGCCAACTTGATGGAAGACAGAAACTGGACATCAATAAACTTACAGCAGCCAACTTGATGGAAGACAGAAACTGGACATCAATAAACTTACAGCAGCCAACTTGATGGAAGACAGAAACTGGACATCAATAAACTTACAGCAGCCAACTTGATGGAAGACAGAAACTGGACATCAATAAACTTACAGCAGCCAACTTGATGGAAGACAGAAACTGGACATCAATAAACTTACAGCAGCCAACTTGATGGAAGACAGAAACTGGACATCAATAAACTTACAGCAGCCAACTTGATGGAAGACAGAAACTGGACATCAATAAACTTACAGCAGACAACTTGATGGAAGACAGAAACTGGACATCAATAAACTTACAGCAGCCAACTTGATGGAAGACAGAAACTGGACATCAATAAACTTACAGCAGCCAACTTGATGGAAGACAGAAACTGGACATCAATAAACTTACAGCAGCCAACTTGATGGAAGACAGAAACTTGACATCAATAAACTTTTGGTTGTGTACATTGTTTGTAAATATTTTATGTTCTACATGTCGTATTGGGCTCTATGTATCGCATGTTGCCATATGTATCATATATCATATGTGGTTCATTACATTGTGTTGGACTTTTATAGCATTTTCCAACTCTGTTTTAGAAATTGCCTAATTCTGTTAGAAGAATGCTGGAAATCTGCTTCCTGCTTTTGGCTATAACTCTCTGTCTTGTTTTGAAGCTTCTGTCAAATGAGATGAAGATAGACACTAGAGTGACAGTCCTTGGTCACGTACAAAGAGGTGGAAGTCCTTCAGCCTTTGACAGAATTCTGGTAGGTCGTTTGCTTTAGAGCAGTCAGTAGCAATGTTTACACATATATTGTATGTGTGTATGGGCTCTATTTTATGAGAAGTATATTGTGTGAGTGTGACGATAGTATGTTGTGTGTGAGTGTGGCAGTAGTATGTTGTGTGTGAGTGTGGCAGTAGTATGTTGTGTGTGAGTGTGGCAGTAGTATGTTGTATGTGAGTGTGGCAGTAGTATGTTGTATGTGAGTGTGGCAGTAGTATGTTGTATGTGAGTGTCATTAGTATATTGCATGAGTATGGCACCAATCACCTTTTCGCCAGCATTTCTCTAACTAACCTTATCGTTCTCCTTCTATCCTGTCCTATCTATTTTCTCTTTCCTCTCTTTCTCTCACTGACCTTACCTCTCTTTCTCTCATTATTCTTACCTCATTTTCTTTCTCTAACCTTACCTCTATCAAACCTTTCACTCACTAACTTTATCTCTCTCCATCCATCCTCTCATTAACCTTACCTCTCTCAAACTTTTCTCTCACTAACCTTACCTCTCTCAATCTTTTATTTCACCAACCTTACCTCTTTTTCCCTCACTAATCTTACTTCTCTTTCTCTCACTAATCGTATCTCTCTAAATCCTTTCTCACACTAACCTTACCTCTTTCAATCCCATCTTTCTCTCACTGACGGTACATTTCTCAATCCGTTTCCCTCTCTGTTTCTATCACTGACCTTTCCTCTTTTTCTCTCACTGACTGTATCCCTCTTTCTCTCTGCCCTTACCTCTTATTATCTCTGACATACCTCTCTTTCTCTCACTCATCTTACCATCTTTCTCTCACTGACCTTACCTCTCTCAATCCTCTCTTTCTCTCACTGACCTTACCTCTCTCAATCCTCTCATTCTGTCACTGACCTTAACTCGTATTCTCTCTCTGACCCTACCTCTTTTTCTCTCACTGACTAACTTTCTTTCTCACTGACCTTACATCTCTCAATCCTCTCTTTCTCTCTCTGACCTTACCTCTCTTTCTTTCACTGACTTTACCTCTCTCTCACTAACCATACCTCTCTCAATACTCTTCGCTCACTGACCTTACCTCTCTTTCCCTCACTGACCTTACCTCTCTTTCCCTCACTGACCTTACCTCTCTTTCTCTCACTGACCTTACCTCTCTTTCCCTCACTGACCTTACCTCTCCTTCTCTCACTAACCTTACCTCTCTTTCTCTCACTGACCTTACCTCTCTTTCCCTCACTGACCTTACCTCTCTTTCCCTCACTGACCTTACCTCTCCTTCTCTCACTAACCTTACCTCTCTTTCTCTCACTGACCTTACCTCTCTTTCCCTCACTGACCTTACCTCTCTTTCCCTCACTGACCTTACCTCTCCTTCTCTCACTAACCTTACCTCTCTTTCTCTAACTGACCTTACCTCTCTCACTCCTCTCTTTCTCTTACTGACCTTACCTCTCTTTCTCTCACTGACCTTACAAATGTATATAATTTTACATCTAGTGTCTTGTCCCTAGGGCTCCAGGATGGGGGCCGAAGCTGTGCTGGCTCTGATGGATGCCACCCCAGAAACTGCAGCTTGTGTTGTGTCCATAGAAGGCAACTCCACTGTCCGCGTTCCTCTCATGGAATGTGTTGGAAGAGTAAGCACTCCCCAACCACTTCCTCTCATGTTTTACATTCAGCTCAACAGTGTCAGTGTTCTCTCTCACATACACCACCAACTGACAGTGTCAGTGTTCTCTCTCTCTCTCTCTCTCTCTCTCTCTCATACACCACCAACTGACAGTGTCAGTGTTGTCTCTCTCTCTCTCTCTCTCATACACCACCAACTGACAGTGTCAGTGTTGTCTCTCTCTCTCTCTCTCATACACCACCAACTGACAGTGTCAGTGTTGTCTCTCTCTCTCTCTCTCTCTCATACACCACCAACTGACAGTGTCAGTGTTGTCTCTCTCTCTCTCTCTCTCTCTCTCATACACCACCAACTGACAGTGTCAGTGTTCTCTCTCTCTCTCTCTCTCTCTCTCATACACCACCAACTGACAGTGTCAGTGTTCTCTCTCTCTCTCTATCTCTCCCTCATACACCACCAACTGACAGTGTCAGTGTTCTCTCTCTCTTTCACATACACCACCAACTGACAGTGTCAGTGTTCTCTCTCTCTCTCTCTCTCTCATACACCACCAACTGACAGTGTCAGTGTTGTCTCTCTCTCTCTCTCTCTCTCTCTCTCTCTCTCATACACTACCAACTGACAGTGTCAGTGTTCTCTCTCTCTGTCTCTCTCTCTCTCATACACCACCAACTGACAGTGTCAGTGTTCTCTCTCTCTGTCTCTCTCTCTCTCATACACCACCAACTGACAGTGTCAGTGTTCTCTCTCTCTGTCTCTCTCTCTCTCATACACCACCAACTGACAGTGTCAGTGTTCTCTCTCTCTGTCTCTCTCTCTCTCATACACCACCAACTGACAGTGTCAGTGTTCTCTCTCTCTGTCTCTCTCTCTCTCATACACCACCAACTGACAGTGTCAGTGTTCTCTCTCTCTATCTCTCCCTCATACACCACCAACTGACAGTGTTCTCTCTCTCTCTCTCTCTCTCTCTCTCTCTCTCTCTCTCATACACCACCAACTGACAGTGTCAGTGTCCTATCTCTCTCTTTCTGTCTTTCTCTCTCTCTCTCTCTCTCTCTCTCTCTCTCATACACCACCAACTGACAGTGTTCTCTCTCTTTCTCTCTCTCTCATACACCACCAACTACTGCTTCTCCTATTTTGACTGCTCTCTCTCCTATTTTGACTGCTCTCTCTCTCTCTCCTATTTTGACTGCTCTCTCTCTCTCTCTCCTATTTTGACTGCTCTCTCTCCTATTTTGACTGTTCTCTCTCTCCTATTTTGACTGCTCTCTCTCTCCTATTTTGACTGCTATCTCTGCTCTCTCTCCTATTTTGACTGCTCTCTCTCTCTCCTATTTTGACTGCTCTCTCTCTCTCCTATTTTGACTGCTCTCTCCTATTCTGACTGCTCTCTCCTATTCTGACTGCTCTCTCCTATTTTGTCTGCTCTCTCTGCTATTCTGACTGCTCTCTCCTATTCTGACTGCTCTCTCCTATTCTGACTGCTCTCTCCTATTTTGTCTGCTCTCTCTCCTATTTTGTCTGCTCTCTCTCCTATTTTGTCTGCTCTCTCCTATTTTGTCTGCTCTCTCTCCTATTTTGTCTGCTCTCTCTCTTATTTTGACTGCTCTCGCTCCCATTTTGACTATCTCTGCTCTCTCATCTTTTGACTGATATCTCTTCTATTTTGACTGCTCTCTCTCTCTCTCTCCTATTTTGACTGCTATCTCTCCTATTTCTCACTGAGATCATCAGACACATTTTTCTCATTTCTTTCTGTTTCTGGACTTTTATATTTAGACCAAGGAAGTCCAAGTTGCTATGGATAAGAGAAATTTTGATGAAGCTGTTCGTTTGAGAGGAAAGTAAGTGTTGTTGTGGAACCAATATTTCATGTTTGTTATTATGTTCTGTCTTATCAGTTAATGGTGATTATATTAAAATTGATACAAGACCCAACATTGTAGATCTCTGGTCCCCACATGTTTTCGACTCAAAGAATAAGTAGCAGATATCCTCGTTGCTAGTTCAAGTTATTTCATTGGTATTGTCTGCAGCAGCTTATTTGCTTGACATGAGGAAGTTGCTAGTTCATGGACAGACAATCATAGGTGCCATAAAAGTAACATGCTCGGATGGAAGAATAGTGTTATAATGTGTATATCATAAAGGTTGACTTTATGATGATGTGTATGCTGGGGAGAAGGGGGGGGGGGGGGGGCCTGACATCCTCCTCACATCACAAAGGTTGACTTTGTAACAGATCTAAGCTGTAGGGACAACACATAGAAGGAGCTTAGACATGTTTTAACATTTATGGGAGGAAGACAGATAGAGCTTAGACATGTTTTAACATTTATGGGAGGAAGACAGATAGAGCTTAGACATGTTTTAACATTTATGGGAGGAAGACAGATAGAGCTTAGACATGTTTTAACATTTATGGGAGGAAGACACGTAGAGCTTAGACATGTTTTAACATTTATGGGAGGAAGACAGATAGAGCTTAAACATGTTTTAACATTTATGGGAGGAAGACAGATAGAGCTTAGACATGTTTTAACATTTATGGGAGGAAGACACGTAGAGCTTAGACATGTTTTAACATTTATGGGAGGAAGACACGTAGAGCTTAGACAACCATTTTTCTTTCTTTTTCGTGGGATTTGAGTCAGTGCAGCTGAACTCAGTCCCGCCAGAATTTAAGTAACCAAAATGAACCACATACGTTTTTGTCTTAAAGTGCACAAGTGGGAGTTTAGGTAAACATATGTAATCTGATGCAACATTAGCCATGTATCCATACGTGGGACGATAACGGTCGTGGCCAGGTAGACTTGTTGGCTGCCGACAAACCCACACGGTCTGGAAACCATAAGATCAGGATGGGGGTTAATGGCAAGCAGACGGACAACAACATGCACTGTTTTGAAAATCACGATCTGGGGATGCAGATTGAGTATAAATCACGGAGAGATGTGAGGCACATTACATTTTAGACAACACTTTGGAGAGAGACGCTGAGTGGAGGGCAGAAGACAGAGATATGCAGTTGAGGCAGGTTTGAGTTGAGAACCATACGAAGACAGGTTGTTAGATTCAAACACAGTTTTGAGTTGACAACCACAGATGAGGAAACGGTTCACTTCACAGACAGAGTTAGATTTGGAAGAGGCATTCAGTGGAGAGCAGACGACGAAGAGAGGCAGTTGAGATAGACACGCAGCAAGCAAGGTAACTACCCTCATATTATGTAGTGGTTGTGAGTACAATTCGTCAGTAGCTTAGAGAGGCAGTCTTCCAGTCATCCCATTCATCATATTGACACAGTCCCACTGATCACGTCGACATCACCTTGATCACGCGAATGTAAGTCGTCAGTCGCAGCTAGAGGCAATTTTACAGTGATCCTGATCACATCAAGACCACTTTGATTTACCGCCGACAAGAGAAACAAGACCACAGACGGCATACCTGGGTTTAGAACCTATGAACTTCACCATTAGCGGCATTCCACAGCAAAGTTCGATCGCAGCAGACCAGATTAGGAGATTAGAAAGTATCGGGCAATAACAGAATCGATAAGGTTAGGTTTAGCGGTAGGAGTGTTTTAGATAAGCTTCTGAGAGAAAGAATTTAAGTTGTTAGAGAGTTTATAGCTGGCAGTGTAACTTGAATAAGTAATCTGTTGTATTGTTGTTATATTTAGTGTTACTCAAATTCATTTCGAGTGAGTGTAGAGTGAAGTAGAATAGAACAGACCCCTTTACCATCTGCGACAGAGCTCCATCAAATCGATCGGCTGTGGTACAACTTTATCAAGATGTGTATGCGAGGGTTGGGGGAGCTGACATCCTCCTCACATCATTAAGGCTGACTTTATAATGTTGTGTGGGGGGGGGGGGGGGGGGGGGGAGACGACATCCTTATCACATATAGTTTGTCATTTATTATGTTGTTTAGGGGAGGGGTAGGAGGGGAAGTCAGGTTTGGTCCTGACGTCCTTGTCATATCAAACAACTGACACGGCTCACAACCATCTCCATCGCAGCACTGGCCGTTACCCCGGGGAAGCAAACCTTTCGAAAATGCAGGAGGAAGCAAACCCGTACATAAAATGCATGCTGAAGTCGGATGCACTGGGCCGACAGGCGCAAAATAAAAACCACAGTGTAACGCACACACGCCTTGGAGAATAGATAAATAAGGCGAACGCAAAAAAAAAAAAAAAAAGGAATGTGCAATACAAGAGCTATACATTAATGTGCTATACAAGAGCTATACATTAATGTGCTATACAAGAGCTATACATAGTCTTAAAGGCAGGAATGTCATTTAGGTGATGTGTCATTATTTGTCAACGTAGTCCCCATTCCGGTAACACACCAACATCGGACAAGTTGTTGCATCCGTTGAGGAAAAGATCAGACATTTTCTCCTGAAACTAGGTACAGACAGCTGCTCGCACCTCCTCATCAGATGCGTAAAAGTGTCCTTTAAGGTATTCCTTCAGATTCGCCAAGAGGAAGAAGTCACAAGGGGCCAGATCAGAGCTGTACAATGAGTGCAGTAAAATATCATTAAACTTGAGACCCTCCAATGCAGCCACTGTTTTTTTCAACTCGCGTGTGGCCGAGCATTGTCGTGCTGAAGTATTGTATGCTTGCCCACATGAATATGCAGCAATCGTGCTCAAAGTTTCTGCAAAGTTTTCACATGTAGATCACAACTCACGGTATTGCCAAAACTGCAGTATGGACTATACCCTTACAGTCCCAAAAGATTGTTATCATTACTTTTCCCCACAGAGATGATGACCTTGAATTTGTTTGGTATAGGTGAGTTCTTATACCTGTTCTCCATAGACTGGTGCTTATTTTCTGGGTCAAAATGATGTGCCCATGCCTCGTCACCAATGACGATTTGGCGGATAAAGGCATCGACATCCTGTTCTGTTCATATCACATCAGAAGTTTCTGACACACCTGCTGTCTGCGCTGTTTCATATCCGGTGTCAGCATACGAGGGACCCATCTCCACACACTTTCCTATACTCAAGCAGGGCATGGATAATCTATTGGACTCGCTCAATTGAAATCATAAGCATTGTGGCAACATCTTCCTGTGGCAACATCTTCCTGTAGCAACATCTTCCTGTGGCAACATCTTCCTGTGGCAACATCTTCCTGTAGCAACATCTTCCTGTGGCAACATCTTCCTGTAGCAACATCTTCCTGTGGCAACATCTTCCTGTGGCAACATCTTCCTGTGGCAACATCTTCCTGTGGCAACATGCCCATACATGCCCCACCATTAGAGATTATTTTCACATATGTGTCCCGTGGCTCTGAGCACTGTTGTCATGGTTATGGTGCTGGAGGTCAAACTTGTCAAATCTCTTTTGTAATATCACTCATGCAGGCTATGTACGAACACAGTTTGTAGAGTGGTTTATGGGGTACTAGCCGACAGTTTTGAAGCACATACAGGATGTTTTTTGTTCTGGTGTAGTCACTGAGATCTTCACTAGCAGACCCAATGATACACTTGTATGTATTCACTAGCAGACCCAATGATACCCTTGTATGTATCCACTACCGGACCAAATGATACACTTGTATGTATTCACTAGCAGACCCAATGATACCCTTGTATGTATCCACTACCAGACCCAATAATACACTTGTATTTATCCACTACCCGACCAAATGATACACTTGTATGTATCCACTACCAGACACAATGATACACTTGTATGTATTCACTACCAGGCCCAATGATACACTTGTATGTATCTACTACCAGACTCAATGATACACGTATGTGAAGACAACCAGCAAGAGACTGAAAAGTCTTTTTTTTTTTTGTCTTGTCATTCTATCTAGGAGCTTCCAGAACAACCTGAATACGTACAGGCTACTGAGTAAGCTGCGTCCACCCTCCTGCCACGTCACACCAGCCTCTCATGATGACAAGGTGAGGCAATATGCAGACATTAGCTTAGTATGTTTTAGTATGACAGTCTTCAATGACATGTCTTATCTTACTGTACCATGCTAATTGACAAAGGCATCTACCCCTGAACTTCACAGGTATTTGCATGTATTTCATACTATAGAAACTGCAAAAACTTGCAGAACGTGTTCTTGCGGAATCACAATGTAGTTTCAGAGTTAGTTGGTCAACATAGGACATGCCTTTTACTCTCTATCAACTCCAAGAAAAATGTAGGGAAGACCACTCTTTATCACGTTTGTTGACCTCACAATGGCGTTTGACACGCAGACTTGGTTTATACAAGGTTAATGGAGTAACTTAATTTCATTATTCTGGTTTTGAAGGTTCTACAGAGTCTGTATATAACCAGATTATTTCACTCCGCCAATACTAAAGTTAAAAGTTAAAGGCAAGGACTCGATTTCATTGCCATATAGCTCAGTCTCTCTCAACAGAATGGTATTCCGCCTGTCGTGAGCAGCACACAGAGCATGAATTCCGTAGCTCCAGCGATGAACCCGAGGATCTCCGGAAAAATTGACATCCTGTACCGACTGTCGCAGCTCGAATTCGAACCCTGACCTTCTGAACACAAGGCAAACAGCTTGAACACTTCACCACAGAGACCCCCACCGATACTAAAAATAACTGAACATCCAATCTATTTTTAAATGCATTAACTGACCCTGTCCCCACCACATCCTGTGGCAATACATTCCAATCATTCACCACTCTCTGTCTACAAAATATTACTGTGCCCTCTTGTTCTTGTAGCCAGTTGTATTTTGAAATACTTGGAATAGTATATTTTATTCTTTGCATTGATAAATTTATAAACCTGTTTTAAATCACCTCAAATTAATTTCTGTTCTAGACACTGTAGGCCAGTTATGCTGAGTTTCTTTTTTGCAGTTCTGCTTGACTATGCTGTTGTAGCAGATCCCACTGTTTGCCCAAGGGTTATTCTAACTTAGAACATTATCACACTCATCCACATCATTCCTGACCACACACAGCAAATGATATAGCCCACAGCAGATGGCATATTTATTATATAATACTCATACCAGAAAAATGAGTAGTGAAATTACAAACACAATACAATACATATCATCTTAACTAAATATTCTTATATTATATATATGTTAATATAAATATTAACTAAAGCGGGAATTTTAAGCATTAGCTATTGATGGAATTTCAAACTATCAAAACCTCAGTTCTACTGCCGTACACACATCACACACCCATCTAGATCTCACCTAGTCAATCCACACACTCGCTTAACTCGTCAGGACCTACCTCGTTCACAAGGTGTCCTGCGTACAACACACATTCAGATTATCTATTAATACAAAACTCCCACACACACCTATTTTAGCAGCTGGCCCCGACTCAATGGCGTATGTTCTATCTCCAACATTCGTACAACAGTCTATCAATCGCTCCTCTATCTAAGTCGGTGAGCTAAACAGACTCCTATCTACATTCACTCATCCCCTCTCCATACCAGCCTGCTTGAGCTACAACTAATTTTCTACCAGGCTTGACCACAAGTTCCTGGTAAACTTGGTCCCTTTCATCATGCCCGACCGTGTTACTTGACGTAACACCCTCTTCATGAATACTCGGGCTACGCTGTCCAGCGCTGTTATGTTTCATCTGGACATCTGAGCGAACGTTTGTCTCATTTGCATTGTGTAACCTGCCCTTCGTCCCTAACTTTTCTGGATACACAAAACCTGCATCTATTTCTTTCTGTCCATCTGCCCCGTGCTCAAAGTCTCTTTTATAGCTCGTGCCCTGCCTCTCCAACTGTAACTTTGCAAATGGTCTCTCATTATGGGGTAAACATCTGCCCGATTCAAACTTCTGATTAACCATTTTCACACGCATTTGACTTGGCATTTCTACCTGGGTTAAACTCCTCCCCTTTTCGCCACCTCTGTCCAGCTGTCCACACACATCTGCCCTGAGATTTCCACCTCCGTCCCTCCACGGATCGGAATGTGGAAGTTGGTCGAGCTTCCTACCTCTCTGTCCCTTTCAAAAACACTGGGCCGTGTTTACTTCAGTCATTTATTTATTTCTTCTCTTTGTACAACAGTCTATCAATCGCTCCTCTATCTAAGTCGGTGAGCTAAACAGACTCCTATCTACATTCACTCATCCCCTCTCCATGCCAGCCTGCTTCAGCTACACTTTGGCTAGTGTTATATACTCTAAAGCAGTATCAGAGCTGACCAATGGATCTCAGTGGGACGGCTCTATTCAGTCGTTATTGGAACGAATTACTCTGAAACCCTGTCACTCATCTATCGCAGCAAGCTCCGCTGCCCTCCCATCTGTCACTCACCCCCCATTCCCCAAATCGGAACACCAGTGGTCAGTTCCTACCTGTACATTCTTTCCCTAACTCCGATTCCCTTTGTTGAGATGGTGAGTAACCTTGGCGTAGTAACCAGACAGAGAGAGTGATCTTGGCACGCATTCAGGTACCTTTGTTATCAGCAACATCACCCCTACCCTAAACTCTCTTGCTCGGGGTGGAACTGTTACACTGTCTGTGGTGATGTCTTCCTTTGCATTAATAGTTCACCTTTCAATGCAGCTCGCTTGAGAGCCATAACAAAAACGACAGAACTTCTTAGAGATCTTGTCTAAGCCGATGATGCTGCCCTTGTGGCGCACGGTGGTGAGAATACCTTGCAGTCCCTAATAAACAATCTGACCAAGGCTTGTGATCTATTCTCTTCTACTATAAGTATTGCGAAGACTAGTTCTAAGTCATGGAGCTACCACCCTAACAAGTATCACATTAACCCATTCAATTCCAGAGCGGCCGGCGACGGCCGCTATCAACTCGCTCCCAGAACAGCCATCGACGGCCACCGTGGATATACTGATTTAAATTATTTTTTCTTACGTTTTACCTGTGAATAGACAAGCTAAATTTAGTTTCTATCACATATGGTGTTCAAGCCATGATTTTTAAAAAATGACCTTAAATTTTCTTCAAAACTTAGTGCGGACTGAAGATACTTATGAGTCAGACGATAGTGGTTGCGAATTTGTTGAAGAGAATGAGAATGAATCGGACGTTGATGAGGAATAAGTTCAGGACTTAGAAGATGAAAGTAGTGACACTGGCCTCGGTAGTGATGACGAATTATCGGTAGGAGACGGTGACAAAGTGACCCGCCCCACAGGCAGGCCCTAGTGGGGATAGAGAATGGTCAAAGCAACGGAATAATATCATTATTGAAGGATTTAGTGAGGGAACAGGTCCTTCAGATGACATAGGTCCAGTTTACTCTGCTTTTGATTACCTTTCACTTTCATCATTTCTACTTCAGACCTTTTTTGAGTACTTGGCAGAGCAAACCAATGCATATGCTGCATCAGAATTTTAGGGGTAAAAGATCCTTGAGGAATTAAAATTTGGTGTGCCGCAGATCCTCATACTAGGTACCTCTATAACTTTGAGGTGTATACTGGAAAGTCAGACATTGGACAAGAAGATGAAAGATGTACTAGTTGCAATGAACCAAGTGAGATTGCTTTTTTGCTTGAACATTTATTAGCAAAATTGAAAATAGTGAAACAGACATTTTATATTGACACTTTTTTTTTATTCACTTGTTTAATTTTTTTTGCATCCAACATACATAACACTCACCAAAAACATGTGCACAGAAGAGTACCTCTTCCATTTATCTGTAAACTGGAGTTTGAATCACACAAATAAATTTAAAATTGTATTTGTTATTAATTTTATTGCGCAAGCACGTCTAATTTTTGCGGAGCTATTCCCCTTGCCCTGCGAATTCAGTTGTGAGTTTTTCTGATCAGCTGGGATTGAATGGGTTAAACGAGAACCTAATTGCGCAAACACAACAATTCACATATTTGGGGTCTGATGTCACACCCTCTCACTTGACCAAGAAATCAATACACAGACATGAAATGGCAGATTATGTAAAAGAGTGTCAGGAAAATGAATGATGCAAACAAAGTCTCAGATATATTGGGCCTACATGCCTTACTGTATGACTTCGAAGTGTGCACCATTTACTTGAGACACGAGAGGAGACTCAACATCTTTCATATTCGTTGTCTACTCAAAATAATGAAAATCACGTGGCAGCACAGAATTACCAACACAGAAGTTTTGCATCGAGCCAAAACGCAAAGGGACACAGTAGTAGAAGATGGAGGTAGCTAGAACATGTGAGAAGAATGGAAAACAACAGCTCACCCAAACAGATGCTGTTCTGTGAACTTTTGGAGCGAGGAGACCCGTAGGTCGAGAAAATGATAAGAGATACAATGTAACAGATCCCTGTAGAGCAGAAGAGATTGGGGCTGAAGACTAGTTCTCAATCTCAACTCAGACAAGGTTAGGTGAATCTGGGGACACAACACGACGTGTGTCCGTTGTCAGGACTGGGTTTGAATTGGCAACGTGAGAGAGACGCAGTTAGTGTTTACTATAAGTTGTCTGGGTTGAGGGTAGAGGTTTTAGGCCTACCCATTCTTTATATTGACTAGTATCAGAGATGAAGGTAGGGGAGTTGATGCTAGCAGATTGACAGGTTGACAAATAGCTGTGGAAGTCAGTAGGATTCCAAATTGAGTAGCCGAGTAAGATTGCCAGCTGACCAGTCAGTAGGGAAGGTGATTGTTCTTGTGAAGTTTGTGATTGTGGTGGTTCTTGTAATAGTTCTTGTGGTGATGGTTCTTGTTGTGATGGTTTTTGTGATGATGGTTCTTGTGGTGATTGTTCTTGTGATGATTGTTCTTGTGATGATTGTTCTTGTGGTGATGGTTCTTGTGATGGTTCTTGTGGTGATTGTTCTTATGATGGTTCTTTGTGGTGATGGTTCTTGTGATGGTTCTTGTGGTGATTGTTCTTATGATGGTTCTTGTGGTGATGGTTTTGTGATGGTTCTTGTGGTGATTGTTCTTATGATGGTTCTTGTGGGGATGGTTCTTGTGATGGTTCTTGTGGTGATTCTTGTGGTGATTGTTCTTGTGATGATTGTTCTTGTGGTGATGGTGATGGTTCTTGTGATGATTATTCTTGTGGTGATGGTTCTTGTGGTGATTGTTCTTATATTGGATCTTGCGAGTTTGTCCATGCATGTTAACCATACCAAGTATTTCAGACATCAAAGGGAATCAGTTTGACAGATGATGGAGTAAGTTTGCAGACTTTGAATTTTATTAAGTGTTTTTTTTTGTTCAGACAACATTGATTTGTCAATATGCTTGCTGTCTATGTGCAAGGTCAGACAACACTGATATGTCAATATGCTTGCTGTCTATATGCAAGGTCAGACAACACTGATATGTCAATATGCTTGCTGTCTATGTGCAAGGTCAGACAAGATTGATTTGTCAATATGCTTGTTGTCTATGTGCAAGGTCAGACAAGATTGATGTGTCATTATGCTGGCTGTCTATGTGCTAGCTCATACAACATTGATTTGTTAATATGCTTGCTGTCTATGTGCAAGCTCAGGCAACATTGATGTGTCAATATGCTGGCTGTCTATGTGCAAGGTCAGACAACACTGATGTGTCAATATGCTGGCTGTCTATGTGCATGGTCAGATGGATAGTATCTGCCATGTTTGATTGACATTTTCTTGTTGATGTTGGTTGTATGTGTCTGTTAGAGAAGGCAATGCTGGTCACATGATTATATTGTTGATCTGGTGCACCACTCAGTTGCTGCAGGTGATATTGATTGCTCCATTTTCTGTAACTTTCTAGGGAAGACTAGTGTAGGGATTCGGTTTTAATGGACCTGAGGTCATCCAGGTCCAGATATTAGAGCTGAGGTCAACCAGGCCCAGATATTAGAACTGAGGTCAACCAGGCCCAGATAGAGCTGAGGTCAACCAGGCCCAGATATTAGAGCTGAGGTCAACCAGGCCCAGATATTAGAGGTGAGGTCAACCAGGCCCAGATATTAGAGCTGAGGTCAACCAGTTCCAGATATCAGAGCTGAGGTCAACCAGGCCCAGATATTAGAGCTGAGGTCAACCAGGCCCAGATATTAGAGCTGAGGTCAACCAAGCCCAGATATTAGAGCTGAGGTCAACCAGGCCCAGATAGAGCTGAGGTCAACCAGGCCCAGATATTAGAGCTGAGGTCAACCAGGCCCAGATATTAGAGCTGAGGTCAACCAGTTCCAGATATCAGAGCTGAGGTCAACCAGGCCCAGATAGAGCTGAGGTCAACCAGGCCCAGATAGAGCTGAGGTCAAGCAGGCTCCTGTGTCGCCTGTTGTTTTCTTGTGGTTTGGTCTCCTACTTTTCAGGTTCTACTGAGGAACAAAACTGTCTCTGATCTATGTCGAGATCTTTCATTTGGTCTCTCTGATCTGTGTGAGATCTGTGTACTGACACACATTCTGTCTGATTTAGGTGAAATCTATTTATACACAACACCTATTCTGACACATCACTGATCTGCCCTCAATCTGAATTGACTTTCTGACATGTCACTGATCTGTCCTGGATCTGAATGCACCCTTGTGCACTCTCTCGTACACATAGCTTGTCTTACAATTACTATATGCTTATGTAGGAGGTCTTTCAAGTCTAGTCTGCACGGCTCGGTGGCTGTTGAGTCTATGTCAATCTGTCCGCCTAGTGTCCACTCGAGGCGATGTTTGCCAGTCTCGAGTGTAAGATTCTAGAGACTGATTGAAGAACTCGCATCCAATTATTGGCTCCAAGTCCAGCCCCTAGCTGTTTTTCAGAAAATATTTAGTGTTATTTAGTTTTTAAATATTTTTGGCACATTGATTGATTGGCATCCTGTCAGTCTCGAAAGACAATGGATCACACTAGAGAGAGCACTTAGTCAGTTGGTGCCCTTGCTTTCGCTGTGCATGTTTGGAGTCTGCATCTTGGCGCATCTTGTCTTCTCCTGCCTGTAGACCAACACACAAAGTCTGCCTCCAGCCGGGTCTGTCTTTGGCAAGTTCCTCTCAGAGGGAGGGTCTACCTTTGATTCACTTACCTGTGGTCAGCTCTCAATTTAGGATATCTTTTGGTATTCGCCCATCCTCCTTTCTGCACACATGACTAAGTCACTGCAAGCGGCGCTGGTGGAGGATTGTTCCTAAACTGATATCAACCATTTTGACAAGTAGTGTCTCATCTAAAGCGGAAGTGGATATATTGAGGTCGGATTTAGATAAAATTTGAGAATGGTCTGTAAGCTGGCAAATGGAGTTTAATGTAGATAAATGTACAGTCATCCACATGGGTAGATCCAATATGGAACATAATTACAGAATGGAAGAAAACAATATTAGAAAGATAGATAAGGAAAGGGACCTAGGTGTTATAGTAGATCTTACAGGAAAGGTGAGTGAACAAGTTAAGGTAGCAGTAAAAAAGGCAAATGCAATGTTAGGTATGATAAAAAGAAATATTAAACATAGGAGCAAGGAAGTGATAGTCAAACTGTATAAAGCTTTAGTTAGACCTAGATTGGAGTACTGTGTACAGGTGTGGAGTCCTTATCATAGAGGGGATATAAACATGCTGGAAAGAATACAAAAAAGAGCGACAAAGATGATAGTGGGATTCCAGAATTACAGTTATGAGGAAAGACTCAGAAAAACCGGCCTACAGTGTCTAGAAGAGAGAAGAATTCATGGTGACTTAATACAGGTTTATAAGATGATCAGAGGAGTGGATAAATTAGACTATTAGAATTTTTTTTAGAATTCAGCCACCTACAATAACAAGAGGGCATAGCTACAAATTAACTAAAGAGAGGTCCAGATTAGATATTAGGAAATATTTTTTTAGTCAGAGAGTAGTGTCTGCTTGGAATGCATTGCCAGGGGATGTAGTGGAGGCAGGGAGAGTTAATGCATTTAAGAATAAACTGGATGCGCATAGCTTTTAGAGCAAGGTGATGTAAATGTAACTGGTTGTATACAGACTCTGCAGGGTCTTCTAAACCAGTATAAAGACGTTAAGTAAAGTTAAGTCTGAATAGAAATATCAAATGATATTGTCACTTCCATTGGACAAAAAATCAATAAGCTACCACACATTCCTATTAGAACACTGAAAACATATTTTTTTCTTAATGATTAGGAATAAATCAGTCTGTGGTTCTCTAAAGCAGGTTTCAGTCTCCAAGAAACACTTGGATGTCTCTAATATTTTGTGTCATTCTAGACTTGTAAAACGCTCTCCAGCAATGACAGTTGCATAATCAGATGGTTAGAAGCAGGCGAACATCTAATAGCACCAGGTTAGAGGCAGGCAAACATTTAATAGCACCAGGTTAGAGGCAGGCAAACATTTAATAGCACCAGGTTAGAGGCAGGCAAACATTTAATAGCACCAGGTTAGAGGCAGGCAAACATTTAATAGCACCAGGTTAGAGGCAGGCAAACATCTAATAGCACTAGGTTAGAGGCAGGCGAACATCTAATAGCACCAGGTTAGAGGCAGGCGAACATCTAATAGCACCAGGTTAAAATTACAGATCTAGCCTCTACACTGGAGGAAATACTCAGCAGTTTTACGGAATTTAGGTAGTTATCAAAGTAAATGTAGGAATATTTATCCAAGTAAATGCAGTAATATTTATCCAAGTAAATGCAAGAATATTTATCCACGTAAATCAGCTACATTATGATTACAGCATATGCCATACTGTAATGGCTCATTTCTGTTTCTAAGAATCGACGTCACTGCACTATGGGCATACCCTTAGGTGCTCAGTCTCTCTGATCAAATAGCGTAAGGTATGGATGCTGATGGTCCCTGTAGCTCGCTGGTTGTACACACTCCTGCGCCATCCTCTCATGCGCCCCACTCCGCTCGAACCTCGTTTAATGTAGAAACTTTGCAGTCTGTGGATTGCTGCTTCATCTATTGCGGTGTCCTCATCCAGCAGGCGGTCATTGATTGATTTATTTCAAAATATCACTTCTGTCCATCACCAATGTGCCCATGATGGGAGCCCGTGAAGCCAAGATGTCAGCTCTTTCATTGCCTTGAACCCTGGCATGAGCAGGACAGTAGATCCAGATCAGCGCCTAGAGGTTTGAGGCCTGAACAGCAGCCATCCACTCGTACCTAAGCTATCCCTTCTGTACTTTCTGAAGTACGGCTTGCGCGTCTGTCACGATGACTGCCTTTGTTATAGAAGTCTCAGATATCCATTTCAGTGCTGAGGTCACTGCTTCCGTCTCCATTCTCATACTGGAGATTGTTGACAACGCTCAGCAACGACCTCTCCTCTCACTCTAGCCGAGAAACCACAGCCTGATGTCCCACTGCGCACGACTGATCCGTCGGTGTATATGACAGCGTCACTCTCCTGGGTGTTTTCAGTTATCAGCTGATTTACCTCGTGCTCTGCACTCTTGTTGCTTCGTTCTCTGCATTCCTTGCCTAAGGTTATGATGACTCTCTGGTACTCTATCATTCTATCACCAGTGTAGATCCATTCTTCCCCTTTGGCTATCGTCTCACTGGAGTGACATGTCCGATTGTTGTCTCAGCCTGGGCCATCCATGACGACCCTCTCTTGATTCTTGATCCCTTGATGTTTGAGATACTACTGTGCAGAGGGTGTCGAGTGTCTGTGGTGACATGCATATAGGCTTTGACTTGTGCCAGTTTATGTCTGGATGTCACTGATAACAATTCCAACATGTACCGCATCATCACAATCGGGGTATCTCTAGTGCAGCCCAGAACCAGTCGCATACCTTCATTCTGGATGCGTTCCAACCTTTCACGCTGTGTTCTTGATAGCGTGAGGATGTCTAGTCCGTAATCGATGACAGACAACACGACCTGACGAAATAGGATGAACAGGAAGCATTGTTCCACGTTGGCAGCAGCCATGGTCTTGAGTGCTCCTAACCCTCTCTTGCATCTTTGTACGATGTGGTCAACATGGCAGTTATAGGAAAGACTGCGATCAAATGTCACTCTGAGGTATTTCAACCTGTCACACCTGTCGATGGTGCAACCATCAAAAGTAATGCCCGGGAGTTCAGCCTTTACTATGGATTTATTCAAAGAGCACCACATCATGCATGCCTTGTTCAGATTGATCTTGGAGCTTGAGTCGCTGCACCACTGTGAGATTCGTTGCAAGGTTTCCTGGATGTCTTTGACCAACTCTTGCCTGTCTGAGCCAGTCCTGTACGTTAGGATGTCATCGGCAAATATCAACATTCGCCCTGTCCCTGTGGGTTGAATATTGGCCACTTTTACTGTGTAAATGTTGAACAGCACCGGTGAGAGCGGAGACCCTTGAGGCAGTCCTGGACATATTCGCCTCGGTTCTGATGTCCACGATCCCACGTGAAGCGCAACTCAACTGTTCTTTCCATTAGGGCAGCTGATATCCAACTAACCAGCCACGAGTTTAAACCACATTGCTGCAGACAGGTAATTACGGTCCCAAAATCGACACGGTTGTGTGCGTCTTCCAGGTCAAGTGCCACCGCGACTGTTTCTTGCTTTGACTGAAACCCCTCGTACACATCATACGTGAAAGTTCCAGCGCTAGCCCAGGTCTCCTTTGCTGTTTTATAGCTGCCCAGCATGTCGGGTAGGATCTGCTCATATTCAAGGTAGGCCATTATTTTCCTGGCCACTATCTTCTCGAGCAATTTGCCATATACATTTTGTATGGTGATTATTCTATAGCTGCCGAGAAGCGTGGAGTCCTTACCAGGTTTAGGCAGTGGGCATAGATAGCTATGAAGCCATTCCTCAGGCACATATGCCTTCTCTATAGTGTGGTTGAACTCCTTCACCATATTTCTTATATCTGTCTCATCCAACTGCTTGATGTGGCAATACTGTACTCCATCAGGACCTGGGTCTGTGCTTTTGCTTGTACGTAGGCTATTTACGACCTCCGCCTCGGTATTTATGTTCTCAGTGTAGGCCCTATAATTGTAGCAAGGCTTGGCGTCCACAGCCCACCAGACTTTGAATCCCTATGGGGCTGATTGCCATTAAATAATTGCTAGAAAAGAAGCCTGCATTGAAAATAATCATGGCTTCAACACTTACGTGTCTGTCAGGCTTGTAGACAGAAGAGTTCGAAGATTCTAGGCCTCGATCACAGACAGAGACGTACCTGTCTGCCGGGCTTGTAGACAGAAGAGCTACATCCTTTTAGGCTTTGACCCCAACCTTCTAGGCCTCGATCACAGACAGAGACGTACCTGTCTGTCAGGATTGTAGACAGAAGAGCTCGAAGCTTCTAGGCCTCGATCACAGACAGAAACGTACCTGTCTGCCGGGCTTGTAGACAGAAGAGCTTGAAGCTTCTAGGCCTCGATCACAGACAGAGACGTACCTGTCTGCCGGGCTTGTAGACAGAAGAGCTCGAAGCTTCTAGGCCTCGATCACAGACAGAGACGTACCTGTCGGCCGGGCTGGTAGACAGAAGAGCTACAACCTTTTAGGCTTTGAACACAACCTTCTAGGCTTTGATCACAGACAGAGACGTACCTGTCTGTCAGGATTGTAGACAGAAGAGCTAGAAGCTTCTAGGCCTAGACCCCAGACGACCAATAGATTTGATGAAAATGTAAATATTTACTTCTGTCAATCCGTCACTCCAAACTCAGGTTCATTAACAAAGGTGATTTCCACTTCTAAATCCTTATCTGAATCTCCATCATGTCAACATTTTTGATAACAACAAATATTATGACCTATTTAGAATGACTTTCTTCATCACCATTTGCATTTCTGCTGTTATTAAGTACATTTCTCATATTCCGTAGCCATTTTTATGAAATGGTCAAAGCCACGATTTTTGCAGATTGCAGATTTTAAAACTAAAAATTTAAAGCTTGCCATTTTAGTCTTAACTAAAATTACGATATCAAACACAGTTGATACACAAGTTTCATTTAAAAAATAACTCACATTGTATACATTTAAAGACAGTGGTTCTCAGAATCGGGGGTGGGTGGAGGCCTTTAGGGTCTAGGGATATGGGAAAACGTCAGGCAAATTTGACTGTGCTAGGGTAAAAAGAGTTAATTTTCTCTCCTCAATTCTAGACACTAACGTGTTACTTTTTGCTCTGAAACCCCAAAAGCAATGATTTGGACAGCATGTCTGAGGTACTTATGAATACCAGCTACAATTTCAACAGAGTGAAAATTCAGTTGATTTTTGCACTGTAAAATACATGGAAATGAAGAGGCAGATAGACTGGCAAAAGAGAGAGGAGGAAACCCCAAACACGTGAATATATAATTACAAATTACATAGAGAACATCCATGATCTGATATAGCATAAGCTGGAGGCCCTGAAAGGGAAGTTCCCACACAGAATGGCTTTGACCAATAAACAGCCTTCCTCTCCGCTCTGGACAAGGCCTGCATCAAAGACACAGTGAGCCATGTATGTGTCTGATCATGCAACATGCCTCAGACGTGGAAGCAAACATTAATATTATACTACTACTTGCCAAGAAGAGATCAAGTGACAATATTCAGACTGTGAACGGGTCACAGCAGACAAGTAGAGATCAAGTGACAATATTCAGACTGTGAACTGATCACAGCAGACAAGAAGATAAGTCAGTCTTCCAGAGCCTGAGGGGAATCTTGTGTAACAAAAGCCTGTCACTGGATTTAAGGAAGAGAGTGCGTAGATGCTACATGGAACCAGTACTGACATATGGCAGCGAGTCATGGACAAATATGTCAGCAGGCAGTGAGTCATGGATCATTGGAGACAAAGGAAATTTGGTTTTACAGAAGAATGTTGAAAGTTCCATGGACAGCAAAGAAAGCTAATAACATAGTTCTTGAGAAGGCACAGACACAAAGAAAGCTAATAACATAGTTCTTGAGAAGGCACAGACACAAAGAAAGCTAATAACATAGTTCTTGAGAAGGCACAGACACAAAGAAAGCTAATAACATAGTTCTTGAGAAGGCACAGACACAAAGAAAGCTAATAACATAGTTCTTGAGAAGGCACAGACACAAAGAGAGCTTAAGGCAAAAATTAGGACATAGCAGTCATCCTTTTTCATGAATGCCATGACGAGAGGCGGGTGGAATACATGGGGACAATGGGCAGATTTGCAGGGAAGAGGGAGGCAAAGAGAGAAAATATTGAACAGAAGGAGACAAAGGGAGAAAATATTGGACAGAAGGAGACAGAGAGAAAATATTGGGCAGAAGGAGACAAAGAGAGAAAATATTGGACAGAAGGAGACAAAGAGAGAAAATATTGGACAGAAGGAGACAAAGAGAGAAAATATTGGAAACAAAGAGAGAAAATATTAGAGGGAGGCAAAGAGAAAAAATATTGTACAGAGGGAGACAAAGAGAGAAAATATTGGATAGAGGTATGCAAAGAGAGAAAATATTGGACAAGGGGGGAGGGGGGGGGGCAAAAAGAAAATATTGGACAGGGCGGCAAAGAGAGAAATATTAGAGATAGGCAAAGAGAGAAATATTAGAGATAGGCAAAGAGAGAAATATTAGAGATAGGCAAAGAGAGAAATATTAGAGATAGGCAAAGAGAAAATATTGGACAGCTTGAAGACGGCCTGGGTGGGGATCAACAGTAGAACTGATAAATGACATATGATAGGAGGAAATGGAGGTCCATGATTGTTAACGGGCAGCGCACTTGATGATGACTGTCAGCATGTAATGTATGTTGTGTTGTATATGTTTTATGTTCATGTCTCAATGCAACTTTTAGTAATTGTTGTGTCATGAAGCTATTTACTTGGACATCCGTTAATTGTGTGCCTGCATATTAAGGTTTTGAATCTGTTTTATTTTTTATACATTTTTTTGTATCAGCAGGGGGCTTCAAATGAAAACCTTAAATATAATTTTGTGGGTAAATTTATAATAAAAATGTAAAACACATCTGAATCATTTGTCAACATAGTCACCACTGTGTTTGGTACAGGTCCCCCAGCGCCTCTAAAGTGCATGCATCCCTCTAGATAAATCTTGCGTATAACCACTGTTGCACCACCTGCTGGACCCCTTCATCAGAACTGATAGTCTTTCCTCCCAATGCCTCATCCAAAGATGTGGAAATCACTTGGAGCTAGGTCTGATGAGTACGGTTGATGTGGTAGACACTGAACATGAAGGTCCTCAACAGTTGATGTGGTAGACACCGAAAATGAAGGTCTTCAACGGTTGATGTGGTAGACACTGAACATGAAGGTCCTCAACGGTTGATGTGGTAGACACTGAAAATGAAGGTCCTCGATGGTTGATGTGGTAGACACTGAAAATGAAGGTCCTCGACGGTTGATGTGGTAGACACTGAAAATGAAGGTCCTCAACGGTTGATGTGGTAGACACTAAAAATGAAGGTCCTCAACGGTTGATGTGGTAGACACTGAAAATGAAGGTCCTCGATGGTTGATGTGGTAGACACTGAAAAGGAAGGTCCTCGACGGTTGATGTGGTAGACACTGAAAATTAAGGTCCTCAACGGTTGATGTGGTAGACACTGAAAATTAAGGTCCTCAACGGTTGATGTGGTAGACACTGAACATGAAGGTCCTCGACGGTTGATGTGGTAGACACTGAAAATGAAGGTCGTCGACGGTTGCACGGACAATATGGTGTCAACCATGTCATGCTACAAATGGACACCTTTCCTCAGAAGTCCACGCCATTTGGATTTGATTGCAGGTCGAAGATAATTCCTCAGAAGATCTGTATACATCTGTATACTGGTGACAGTGTTCCCCCTTGGCATGTACTGCTCTAAAATAAAGCCTAGTTTATCCCAAAAAAGAGTTACCATAACCTTCCCTGCAGATTGCTGCTTGTGAAACTTCTTTGGTTTTGGTGAGGAGGGATGGCGCCATTCCTTTCTTGCTCTCTTCAGGCTCTTGGTAGTGAACCCAGGATTCATCTCCAGTAACAATTCTTGGTAGTGAACCCAGGATTCATCTCCAGTAACAATTCTTGGTAGTGAACCCAGGATTCATCTGCAGTAACAATTCTTGCAAGGAAACTTCTGTTTCAAAGCGTTGTTGTTTCAATTCTGAAGTAAGCTGCCGTGGCACCCATCTTGAAGACACTTTGTGGTACTGTAGCACATCATGGATGGTGTGGTGTGCTGAACCTTGACTGATGTGCGGCAAGTTCAGTCACATTCAATCAGGTCGTGGTCTTCAGACTGCACACAGGCCACAACAGACTGAGGTACCACCTATTCAATAAACTGAAGATAGGTGGCACTAACGAATGCACTTGTGGTACAGGGAAAATGACAGCTGAACATCTGCTGCAAAACTGCCCGATATACGAGGACCAGAGAAAGCACATGTGGCCATCACCAGTGGCAACACTAGACAAGCTCTATGGCAGTGTCGACAGCCTCAGGATGACCGCTGCTTTCTTAAAAAAAATACAGGTTGACGTCTGACAGCGTAGGAAGAAGAAGAAGAAGAATTCTGGAATAAGCTGCCATGGCACCCACCTTGCAGACACTTTGTAGCACATCATGGATGATGTGGTGTGCTGAACCTTGACTTATGTCCAGATGTGCTGCAATTTTATTTACAGTCAATCAGCGATTTTCCTTTGCGAGGTGGCCATCGGCTGCAATCGACTCTGGGGTCACTACTCGCTGTGCCTGACCCGGTCATGAACAGTCTGTCACAGAACTCATAGCGTTTTGGAATGTTTTACTCCACAGATACACTTGCTGGAGTGAATGGCAGTAATCACTGTACTGGACCTTCCTTCTATAGATTTTCCCCCTTTGCTGCTCCTCTTTGTTGCATGTCAATAGTGGGAAGGCCATCTTTCAAATGCAATTAATGTTGTCATTTTGCACGTCTACACTGTGATGGCACGTGCAAGACACTCTTGACATCCTTAGCAACTATATTAGTAAGTTACAATACAAAGGTTTTCTCATGCCTATCCCAGTTTTCAGGTTTTCATTGGAAGACCCCCTCGTATTATATGTAATAATTCATTGTGTGACTTTTCCGTTGTAATCTGTGGGTAGTGAACTTTACAGTCCATGTGGGTATTCTGTGGTGACTGACTATTACAGTCCATGTATGTGAGGAAAGGATGAAGTTAAAGGGTGATTCTATGTTATAGCCAAACTGCTAATCATGTGAAGAATGCTATACCTGGCTTGACATGTCCTCTATTGTGGTCTAATATTCTTTATTATCTGGCATTTGTCCACTATCAGCTATAATGCTTTATGTCAATAGCTTGTCAACCAAAAATAATGTCTACATTTAGATTCTCTCTGACCTGGTTGTAGACTCATTGTTTTAAATATAGATTTAGTTTGACCTTGATCAATATAAGTTCTCTATTTCTTTGATAAATATGAATTTTGTTTATTCTGGAATAAATATGAACGCTCACCTCCAGCATAATCAGTATTTCTAACTAGAAATATGTGCATGGGCCAGGGAAATGTTCTACAGCAAATGTGTGTCAATGTTGTACTGTACAGCAAATGTGTCTTTATGTTGTTTAGCAAATGTGTGTAAATGTTGTACGGTACAGAAAATGTGTGTCAATGTTGTACGGTACAGTAAATGTGTGTCAATGTTGTGCAGTACATCAAATGTGTGTCAATGTTGTACAGCAAATGTGTGTCAATGTTTTATGGTACATAAAATGTGTGTCAATGCTGTACAGCAAATGTGTGTCAATGTTGTACGGTGCAGCAAATGTGTGTCAATGTTGGTTAGCAGATGTGTGTCAGTGTTGTAAGGTACAACAACTGTGTGTCAATAGTGTAAAGTACAACAACTGTGTCAGTGTTGTAAGGTACAACAAATGTGTTAATATTGTAAGGTACAGCAAATGTGTGCCAATGTTGTATGGTACAGCAAATATGTGTAAATTTTGTATGGTACAGCAAATGTGTGTCAATGTTGTATGGTACAACAAATCTGTGTCGATGTTATACAGCAAATGTGTGTCAATGTTGTATGGTACAGCAAATATGTGTCAATGTTGTACAGTAAGCAAATGTGTGTCAATGTGGTACCGCAAATGTGCATCAACGTTGTATAGCGAATGTGTGTCAATGTTGTCATGGAAATATAGAATAGTATTGACTGGTAAGATGAATAGTTTGACAAAACTATGTCAGACCTCAGAAGTCTGTCCTGGGAAAGGTCAAAGTCTGTAATGTACTCCCCAGACTCAGCGCAACTTGGCCATCATGAATATAGGAGCCCCGGCCTGCGGGATGAATGCAGCTGTGCGTTCTTTTGTGAGGATCAGCCTGACCAAAGGCTTCCGAGTGTTGGGAATCCATGACAGTTTTGATGGGCTGCTCAGAGGTGAAGTCAACACAATGTCATGGTCACAGGTGCAGGGCTGGTCCGGATCTGGTGGCTCTTTTCTGGGGACTAAGAAGTGAGTGGAAGTCCAACTTAAGCCTGATGTGAGATTTCATCTTATATCAGCTTCTGTTCTGCTTAAACTATTATCGTACATCAACTTTTGTCATGTGTTAACTTTTATCATGTGTCAACTTTTGTCATGTGTCAACTTTTGTCATGTGTCAACTTTTATCATGTGTCAACTTTTGTCATGTGTCAACTTTTGTCATGTATCAACTTTTGTCATGTGTCAACTTTTGTCATGTGTCAACATTTGTTATGTATCAACATTTGTTATGTGTCCTACTTTAGTTATATGTCAGCTTTTTGTTATGTGTCAACTTTTGTCATGTGTCAACTTTTGTCATGTGTCAACTTTTGTCACGTGTCAACTTTTGTCATGTGTCAACTTTTGTCATGTATCAACTTTTGTCAGGTGTCAACTTTTGTCATGTATCAACTTTAGTTATGTGTCAGCTTTTGTCATGTGTCAGCTTTTGTTATGTGTCAACTTTTGTTGTACATCAACTTTAGCCATTTGTCAACTTTTGTTATGTGTCAACTTTAGTTATGTGTCAACTTTAGTTATGTGTGGTATTGGTTGAAAACATTGGTGGTATAAGTAGTATTAGTGGAGGGCATTGTCGACACAAGATTTAGTTGATGTCAAATATGAGGATTTAGAGATATGGCTTGTAGGAAATATCTTCTCATTCTTTTGCAAAAATCTATTGTAAAATCACCACAGATTTGTGTCTGTAGCAGCAGATTTGTGTCTGTAGCAATAGATTTGTGTCTGTAGCAGCAGATTTGTGTCTGTAGCAATAGATTTTTGTCTGTAGCTGCAGATTTGTGTCTGTAGCAATAGATTTGTGTCTGTAGCAATATATTTTTGTCTGTAGCTGCCGATTTGTGTCTGTAGCTGCAGATTTGTGTCTGTAGCAATATATTTGTGTCTGTAGCAATATATTTGTGTCTGTAGCAATATATTTTTGTCTGTAGCTGCAGATTTGTGTCTGTAGCAATAGATTTGTGTCTGTAGCAATAGATTTGTGTCTGTAGCAATAGATTTGTGTCTGTAGCAATAGATTTGTGTCTGTAGCAGCAGATTTGTGTCTGTAGCAATAGACTTGTGTCTGTAGCAATAGACTTGTGTCTGTAGCAATAGATGGAATGTCCGCACGCTACTGGACAACACCAAAGCAAACAGACCCGAACGACGGACAGCTCTGATCGCCAGGGAACTGGCTAGATACAACATCTGCATAGCTGCTCTGAGCGAGACCCGACTGGCAGAGGAAGGGCAGATCACAGAAGAAGGCGCTGGTTATACTTTCTTCTGGAGCGGCCGCAGCAAAGAAGAACACCTTGAAGCTGGAGTTGGCTTTGCCATCAAGACCAACATGGTCGACAAGTTCACAAGCATGCCCAGAGGAATTAATGACCGCCTGATTACACTGCGTCTCCCCCTAATAGGAGGGCGCCATGCCACACTTATCAGTTCATACGCACCCACAATGACAAATCCTCAGGAAACAAAAGATAAGTTTTATGAGGACCTTGAGGCGCTCATCGCTGCAGTCCCCAAATCTGACAAACTGGTCATCCTCGGTGATTTTAACGCTAGGGTTGGCACAGACCATACAGCCTGGGAGGGGGCCATTAGCAGACATGGTATCGGAAAATGCAATAGTAACGGACTGCTCCTTCTGAGGACATGTGCCGCAAATGAACTACTCATTACAAACACAGCTTTCCGACTACCTGTCCGAAATAGAACCACATGGATGCACCCAAGGTCCCGCCACTGGCACCTCATTGACTACATTATCATCAGACGTAGGGATCGAGCGGATGCTATGGTAACGAAGAGCATGTGTGGTGCAGAATGTTGGACCGACCATCGACTTGTCATTGCCAAGCTAAACTTCAAGATCCAGCCCAAAATGCGCCCCCAGGGAAAGAAACCACCGAGGAGGCTAAATGTCTCTCAGCTGAAATACGAACCCACGAAGAGCTTGAGGGTAGACTGTCTGAGCTTCGTTTTGAAAAAAACGACATCGAAGAGAACTGGGCATCATTGAGAAACACACTCTACGATACAGCTGTTAAACACGTTGGCCCACTAACGCGCAAGCATAAGGACTGGTTTGATGAGAACGATCTGGAAATATAGGGCCTTCTCGATGCAAAACATGAAGCGCACAGGGAATACCAGAGGGACACACCATCTCCGGCAGCAAAAGCTGCCTTCAAAACTGCTCGCAAAACTGTCCAGACCAGGCTTAGAGAGATGCAAGACTCCTGGCTCAGCAAAAGAGCTGACGAAATTGAGATGTTCGCCGAGCGTCATGACACCAAACGGTTTTACGAGGCACTGAAAGCTCTCTACGGCCCGCAGCCCTCTAGTAGTACTCCAGTTCGCAGTGCGGATGGGGTACTGCTAACAGATAAGGTTCAGATTCTAGACAGATGGGCAGACCACTTCTGCAAAATACTAAACCACCCATCGTCCATAAATGAAGAGGCCATCCGGCGAATGCCGCAGGTGGAACTGAACCTGGCGTTGGACGAAGTCATTACTGAGGAGGAAGTCGACAGGGCAATCAGTTCACTATCTATAGGAAAAGCTCCAGGAGCTGATGCAATACCAGCAGAGGTATATAAGACAGCTGGCCCATCCCTCACCAGAAGGATCACTGAACTCTTCCGCCACATGTGGGCTGAAAGAAAAATTCCGCAGGAGCTAAAGGACGCATCAATCGTTCACCTATACAAAAGAAAAGGCAACCGTCAGGAATGCGACAATCATCGTGGAATATCGCTACTCTCCGTAGCAGGCAATATCCTAGCGCGCTTACTGCTAAACAGGCTCAACAAACACCTTGAACAAAGCCACCACCTCCCAGAAAGCCAATGTGGATTCAGAGCCGGAAGAGGAACAGTGGACATGATTTTTGCCGCTCACCAATTACAAGAGAAGTGCCGAGAACAAAATCAGGCATTGTACACCACATTTATTGATTTGACAAAGGCATTTGATACAGTAAACAGAGGAGGGCTGTGGATGATAATGTCTAAGTTTGGCTGCCCCAACATGTTCATAACAATGGTGAAACAGCTACACGAAGGCATGTGTGCTCGTGTACTGGACAGCGGTGCAATCTCTAAAACGTTTCTAGTATCAAACAGAGTAAAACAAGGATGTGTACTCGCCCCGACTTTGTTCAGCATGATGTTTGCGGCCACGATGACAGACGCCTTCAGATCATTGGAGCTTGGAATACCCATAAAGTACCGCACAGATGGCAAGTTACTCAATTCCAGAAGAATGAAGGCCAAAACCAAAGTGGCTGGCGACATAATCAGGGAACTTGTATTTGCTGACGACTGCGCTCTAATGAGCAACTCAGAACTGAACATGCAGGTTGGAATGGACCAGTTCTCTGCCGCATGCGAAAATTTTGGCCTGACCATAAATGCCAAAACAAACAGAGGTCATGTACCAATCAGTACCAGGTACGCCGTACACAAAACCAGAGACTACAGTCAGCGGGCAGACGTTGAATGCCGTAGACAAATTCACATATCTGGGCAGCACGCTGTCAAGATCTGTCAGCCTAGACGATGAGGTGGCAAGCAGAATAGCAAAGGCCAGCACAGCCTTTGGTAGAATGCGCTCGATGGTCTGGGCACGTCGTGGCATCAGCGTCAAGACCAAACTCAAAGTCTACCGTGCAACCATCATTCCAACCCTACTATACGCTTGCGAAAGCTGGACTGTATACTCTGGACATGCAAGGAGGTTAAACCACTTCCACACAGGTTGCCTGAGGCGAATATTCCACATCCGATGGCAAGATCGTGTCATTGACATCGAGGTTCTCTCGAGGGCTAACATGCCCAGCATCCATGCACTGCTAGAAAAAGCACGACTAGGATGGGCCGGACACCTTGTCCGTATGTCAGACGAGCGGCTCCCAAAGAAGCTTCTCTACGGCGAGCTGAGAGAGGGATGGCGCGAGAGAGGGCGCCCAAAGAATCGTTTTAAAGACGGTCTGAAGAACTCACTAAAAAGTTGCCAGATAGACATCGACACCTGGGAATGTCTTGCGCAAAACAGATCTGACTGGAGAAGCGCAGTCAAATCGGGTGTAGCTGCCGGTGAAGATGACCGTGTTGTGAAAGCCCAGAACAGACGCGAGACGCGGAAATCCCGAGCAGCGGGAACACAATCCCCTTCTACAAACCTCGTGTGCCCGATATGTAGCAGATGTTTTCGTGCTCGCACTGGCCTGTTCAGCCACATGCGCACCCACATCCAACAGGGAAATCTGTGACAAGGATGATGTCGGCGGTCCTCATCGACAACGATGGACAGCTATTATAATGTAGAAAATCTCATTCAAGTTGGAGAGACGGACGCCTTAAAGAATAACATAAATTTTAATTTATTGTAAATTATTTTCTGCAAAGACAAAATAAATCCTTTGCTAACAAAGATCAAAGGAAGTAGATGCTTTAAGAAAACGGCACTACCTGACAAAATGTTAATTATGAAGTCATTGGGGCATTGGAAAGATGAGTTCACGTGCAAAAATTCACGTTTATCGGTGCAATGGTTATTGAGATATTAGACGGTAATTGACGGCAACCATTGTGAAACGGTTATAGTAGGACTGTCATTATGCTGATTGTTGGAATGATGTTGCTTTTAGTGATGGTGGGGAGGATGATGGTGATAATGATGGTGACAACGATGATAATGCGGCTGCTGCTACTACTACTGCTACTACTACTACTGCTACTAATTCTACTACTACTACTTCTACTACTATTACTGCTACTACTACTAATACAACTACTACTACTACTACTACTACTACTACTACTACTACTACTACTGCTACTACTACTACTGCTACTAATACTACTACTACTACTACTACTACTGCTGCTTCTACTACTATTGCTACTACTACTACTACTACTATTGCTACTGCTACTACTATTGCTGCTGCTACTACTACTGCTACTGCTACTACTACTACTGCTGCTACTTCTACTGCTACTGCTGCTACTACTACCGCTACTACTACTGCTGCTACTACTACTGCTACTATTGCTGCTACTACTACTGCTACTACTACTGCTGCTGCTGCTACTACTACTACTGCTAATGCTACTACTACTACTGCTGCTACTTCTACTGCTACTGCTGCTACTACTACCGCTACTACTACTACTACTACTGCTGCTACTACTACTGCTACTATTGCTGCTACTACTACTGCTACTACTACTGCTGCTGCTGCTACTACTACTATTGCTACTACTACTACTACTGCTACTGCTGCTGCTGCTACTACTACTACTGCTAATGCTGCTACTACTATTGCTACTACTACTACTACTACTACTACTATTGCTGCTACTACTACTGCTACTACTACTGCTACTACTACTACTGCTACTATTGCTGCTGCTAGTACTACTGCTGCTGCTGCTACTACTACTATTGCTACTACTACTACTACTGCTACTACTACTGCTGCTGCTGCTACTACTACTAATGCTGCTACTACTATTGCTACTACTACTACTACTACTATTGCTACTACTACTACTACTGCTACTACTACTGCTGCTGCTGCTACTACTACTAATGCTGCTACTACTATTGCTACTACTACTACTACTATTGCTACTACTACTACTACTACTACTACTATTGCTACTACTACTGCTACTACTACTACTACTGCTACTGCTGCTACTACTATTGCTGCTGCTACTACTACTACTATTACTACTACTACTACTGCTACTACTACTAGTGCTAACTGCTAATGCTACTGCTACTGCTACTACTAACTAAGACAATGGTTTCTGGTTTCAGACAACTGGCTGGGGATGTTGGTGTAGCCAAGATAGCCTTGAAGTTTTCAGAATTCAAAATTGATGGCCTCATGATTGTCGGTGGCTTTGAGGTGAGAATCGGCAACCTTTGTAGGCTCATTATTTTCTCTTGACAGTGTCACTGACAGAGCTGCTAGAGCATTTATGATATGGTTAACTGAGCTGTAAAAATAGGTACCTGTTCTGGCTAATGAAAGACAAAGTAGTAAGAAATGTAATGTACACATCTTTTAATATTTTTTTAAGCTTCACAGTTCTGTGTGTGTTAGGTCATCTGTGTCACAGTTCTGTGTGTGTTAGGTCATCTGTGTCACAGTTCTGTGTGTATTAGGTCATCTGTATCACAGTTCTGTGTGTATTAGGTCATCTGTATCACAGTTCTGTGTGTATTAGGTCATCTGTATCACAGTTCTGTGTGTATTAGGTCATCTGTATCACAGTTCTGTGTGTATTAGGTCATCGGTATCACAGTTCTGTGTGTATTAGGTCATCTGTGTCACAGTTCTGTGTGTGTTAGGTCATTTGTGTCACAGTTCTGTGTGTGTTAGGTCATCCCGTGACAATGCATTCCAAGCATTCACCACTCTCTGACTAAAAAAATATTTCCTAATGTTAATTTGTAGCTACGCCTTCTCGTTTTTGTGGGTGGCTGTATTTTAAACAAAATTGTTATAGTCTAATTTATCTATTCCTCTGATCATCTTATAAACCTGTATCGAGTCACCACGAATTCTTCTCTTTTCTAGACACTGTAGGACGGTTTTGTTGAGTCTTTCCTCATAACTGTTCTGGAATCCTACTATCAGCTTTGCCGCTCTTTTTTTGTATTCTTTCCAGCATGTTTATATCCCCTCTATGATAAGGATTCCACACCTGTACACAGTACTCCAATCTAGGTCTAACTAATGCTTTATACAGTTTGACTATCACTTCCTTGCTCCTAGGTGTAGCAGACCCCACTCTTATTGCCCAAGGGTTATTCTAACTTAGAACACTATCACACTCATCCACATCATCATGACCACACACTGCAAATAATATAGCACACAGCAGATGGCATATTTATTATATAATACTCATACCAGAAAAAGGGGTAGTGAAATTACAAACATAATACAATACATATCATCTTAACTAAATATTCCTATATTATATATATATGTCAAAATACGTATTAACTAAAACGGGAATGTTAAGCATTAGCTATTGATGGAATTCCCAACTATCTAAAACCCAGTTCTATTGCCTACACACATCACACACACATCTCTTTAACTGCATCCTCAACACACCTTATCAAAAACTTCCTCACTCAAATCCCCTCAGGCGGGCGATCTGGACATACCTCGTTCACAATGTTTCCTGCTTACAACACACGTTCAGATTATCTATTAATACAAAACTCACACACTTATTTGAGTGATCCTGTTCTATCACTAACATTCGTACAACAGTCTATCAATCGCTCCTCTATCTTCTTCTTCTTCTTCATCGTACGCTGTTTACAGCGATATTTACGTTGCACTGTTTTATTTTGTTAAGGCTGTGGCTCAGTGCATCCGATTTCAACAGGCGTTTCTGTAGTGTTGCCCTCCTTAGCCTTTGGCTGTCCCCAGCCTAACTGCAAGGCAGCAGTTGTTTTTGGTCAGAGTTGTCTCTCTTTGGGAAGTTGTCTTGCAGGACTATCGAGTCTTCCCCACTCGTGTCTATAGGGTTTGGCAATGATATGATATGATGGACTATGTACTAGTTTGTACTATCCCGGAAGAGAGGCAGTCCAGTGTGACTGTGTCCCAGGATCGTCATGTCCTGCCAGAAACGTAGCATATGCATGTGAGTGAGGTATCTCTTTGCTCCTTGTATTTTCTCGGCTCATCTGCAGTGATGGTACACCTAGCATTCCCCGCCACCTGGGAGGTTGTTACAATAGGGCAGAGGGTGCAATGTCCGCTGGACTGCATCTCTTCTGCGTCCATTGGGATGACTGATAGCAGACAGAGGTAAAGAGCAAGGCAGGAGTGCATTTATCCAGGTGCATTTCTGCGGCTCGACCGGGCCGGGCTGAGACGCAAGCCCCAGGTCCCAGCCATGTCGTAGCCTCCCATTACAGCGGTGCTGAGATTTAGGAAGGGGTTCTGGCTTAGAGGCGTTCGGCCGTAGTCCCTCAGATGGTAGCTTCGCACCATTGGCTTATCAGCCAAGCACGTGGACCAAATGTCAGCGACCTGTGATTTCTCTCGAAGGAATGCATTTGACCAGGGAACAAGTCTGGTCACGGCACGGAGATGGTGTTCGCCTGGTGTGCAGACATATCTCATGGTCAAGGGTTGAGTCTCAGCAGTTCGCAGTGAGGTAGCTGATCTACTGCTTAGGACACCTCGACCGAGAACTAAGTCTTCTACAAATGGTTTCATACCTCATCGCCGTATGGGGTGAATATCGAGCAGCTTCCCGCCCGCTTTGATTGGCGGACGGCAGAGACCTCTTTCTGCGGCGGGGCTGGAGCGGGAGCTCCAGGTCCCCACCATGTCGAAGCCTCCCTTTGCAATCGTGCTGAGCTTTTGGGCGGGATTTTGGCTTAGAGGCGTTTGGCCGTAATCCCTCACCTTGTAGGCTTGCGCCGTTGGCTTATCAGCCTAGTACGTGGAGCTAATGTCAGCGGCTCCTCTCGAGTTGAGCAGGATTACCGTAGCAACGACCTGTCATTAGTAGGGTAAAACTGACCTGTCTTCCGAGGGTCTAATTCCAGTACACGTTCCCTATTAGACCCAACGAAAGTGCTATCGGCCTGTCAATCATTACAGTGTTAGCGTGTTGAGTCAAATTAAGCCGCAGGCTCCACTCATGGTGGTACCCTTCCATCAATTCCTTTAAATTTCAGTTTTTGCAACCATACTTCCCCCGGAACCCAAACACTTTGGTTTCCTGGAAGCTGCCCACAGAGTCATCGAAGCACCTCCTGCAGATCGCTAGTCGGCATCGTTTATGGTCAGAACTACGACGGTATCTGATCGTCTTCGCACCTCTGACTTTTGTTCTTGATTAATGAAAACATTCTTGACAAATGCTTTCGCAGTAGCTCGTCTTGCGGCGATCCAAGAATTTCACCTTTAACGCCGCAATAATAATGCCCCCGTTTGTCCCTGTTAATCATTACCTCCAGTTCCGAAAACCAACAAAATAGAACCGAGGTCCTATTCCATTATTCCATGCACCATTATTCAGGCAGCCGAGACCTGCTTTGAACACTCTAATTTTTTCAAAGTAAACGCGCCGGCCACCCAGGACGCTCAGCGAAAAGCACCCATGGGAGAGAGCCGGCAGACGGTAGGGCAGGAGACAACGGGCAGTGAACCAGCGCAAGCCGGACCGCCTGCCTACGCCTGAGATCCAACTACGAGCTTTTTAACTGCAACAACTTTAATATACGCTATTGGAGCTGGAATTACCGCGGCTGCTGGCACCAGACTTGCCCTCCAATAGATCCTCGTTAAAGGGTTTAAAGTGTACTCATTCCAATTATGGGGCCTTGAAAGAGTCCCTTATTGTTATTTTTCGTCACTACCTCCCAGTGCCAGGAGTGGGTAAGTTGCGCGCCTGCTGCCTTCCTTGGATGTGGTAGTTGTTTCTCATGCTCCCTCTCTGGAATCGAACCCTGATTCCCCGTTACTCGTTACAAACATGGTAGGCATGTCACGTACCATCAACATTTGATAGGGCAGACATTTGAAAGATGCGTCGCCGGCACATGAGGCCATGCGATCAGCACAAAGTTATCCAGAGTCAATAGTGGAAACGCCGCAACCCCGCGAGGGAAACGACAATTGGTTTTGAACTACTAAAAGCGCTCTTTCCGCAAGGGTCGGAGCTTGGTAATCATGTATTAGCTCTAGAATTGCCACAGTTATCCAAGTAGGATCGTGTCATCTAAGGAACCTCGACTGATTTAATGAGCCATTCACGGTTTCACCGTGAGACAATGTGAACTTAGACATGCATGGTTTAATCTTTGAGACAAGCATATGACTACTGGCAGGATCAACCAGATATCTGTCGGAGACGTACGTACCGCACACACCGGTCGGCGGAGGACGGGTGTGTAAAAAGCCTCACTGGGACGGCCGCAGGGACCGACGGACGGACGGTTGTTCCCCCCGTCCCTCCCTCCGTCGACCTAGGACCGCCTGACAGGGGCCCCTACACACACCAGACGACCGACCGGGTTCGCTCGAGGAGGGATGGCAGCGCTCTGTGCAGAGCGGATCCCAACGACCCCGGTGATGAATTTCACTGGGACTAGAGACAATTTGGCCTGCTGGCCTGCCTTTCTCCCGAGGGTTGGTCGGGAGAACACAGAGCCTTCAGGCACGATTCCTGCTTTCCATTTGCCGGTCACAAGCTCTTTGCGAGAGTCTGACCACCAGCGAGACGAACTGTCGAGCTCTGCTATAAGCCTTAGAAAAATCACCACCGACTGTCAAAGTTTCTCGTTACGGACCAGTGCAGCGCACCTCATTGGAGGCCTCAACACAAAAAACCGCTTCCCGATACCTACACGGGGAAAGGCGGGCAAGCGTTTTCCGCAAGCCCGCCCTATCGCTCTGTCTGGCAGGACTAAGATCGCTTTACGAACACTGGTTGAGATTGAATCGCGGTGGCGAGACAACTACCCCAGATGCTCCTCTATCTAAGTCGGTGAGCTAAACCTGACTCCTATCTACATTCCCTCTCTCGCTCTCTTCTCCTCTCCAACCAGCCTCCTGAGCTAATCTTTGACTCTGTGTTATATACACTAAAGAAGTATCAAAGCTGACCAATAGATCTAGGGGGATGGCTCTACTCAGTCTTATTGGAACGAAATACTTTGCACACCTGTCATTCATCTATAGCAGCAAGCTCCGTTACCATCCCGTCTGTCACTCATTCTCCCCCTACCCAAATCGGAATGCCAGTGGTCAGCTCCTACCTGTCCACATTCTTTGCCCCAACTCTGTTTTTCCTTGTTGAGACGGTGAGTGACCTTGGCACGCATTCAGGTACCTTTTAAGCTTTAACATGTTCAGGTACCTTTGTTATCAGCAACCCCATCACCCCTGTCCTAAACTCTCTTGCTCCGGCAGGAACTATTACAGATGTTTAATATTTCTTTTTATCATACTTTGACATTGCATTTGCCTTTTTCACTGCTACCTGAACCTTACCTGTATGATCTATTATAACCTCTAGGTCCCTTTCGTTATCTATCTTTCTAATATTGTTCTCTCCCATTCTGTAATTATGTTCCATATTGGATCTACCCATGTGGATGACTGTACATTTATCTACATTAAACTCCATTTGCCAGCTTTCAGACCATTCTCAAATTTTATTTAAATCCGATCTCAATATAATCACTTCTGCTTTAGATGAGACACTACTGCATAGTTTTGTGTCATCAGAAAATTTTGCAATCATGGATCCCATATCAATGTCCAAATCGTTTATATATATCAAGATCAAAATTGGTCCCAAATCCGAGCCCTATGGCACTCCAATTTTCACTTCACACCACTCAGAGTACTCCTTATTTATGTCCACCCTCTGCCTTCTTCCCGTTAACCAATTTTCAATCCATTCTGCAACTTCTCCACCTATTCCATGTGATTTTAACTTTCGAAATAATCTTTGATGAGGTACTCTATCAAAGGCCTTTGCAAAATCTAGATAAATAACGTCCACTGGCTCCCCTTTATCTATCATTTTGGTAACCTCCTCCATGAATAGATTTGTGAAGCATGATCTCCCTCTAGTAAACCCGTGGTGACTATTTCTGATTAGATTAAACTTGTCTAAATGCATTACACTGTTTTCTTTCATTATTGACTCTAACAATTTACAGACTATGCTCGTTAAACTCACCGGTCTATAATTCGCTGGATCTGATTTTTTGCCCTTTTTGAATAAGGGGATCACTCCTGCATCTTTCCAATCCTGTGGAACATTCCCTTTTGTAAGTGATTGAGAACATAAATATAGCCAATGGTTTTGCTAGTTGGTCTCTAATTTCAAACAGCAATTTTGGATGAATATCAATGATGATGTAGGCATCTGTTAGGGATGTGGGCTTATGTTGGGGATGTAGGCTCATGTTGGAGATGTAGGCTTATGTTGGGGAGGTAGGCTTATGTTGGGGATGTAGGCTTATGTTGGGGATGTAGGCATCTGTTGGGAATGTAGGCATCTGTTATGGATGTAGACTTATGTTGGGGATGTAGGCTTATGTTTGGCAAGTAGGCATCTGTTGGGGATGTAGGCATCTGTTGGGGATGTAGGCTTATGTTGGGGATGTAGGCTTATGTTAGGGATGTAGGCATCTGTTGGGGATGTAGGCTTATGTTGGGAATGTAGGCTTATGTGTGGGATGTAGGCTTAAGTTGGGGATGTAGGCTTATATTGGGGATGTAGGCTTATGTTGGGGATGTAGGCTTCTGTTGGGGATGTAGGCATCTGTTGGTGAAGGTGTTCAGTTTGAATGTGATACTCTTGTATAGTTGCATGCCATGTTACCATTAGTGTTCCAGAATGACATCCAAATACTATTTATCTGTTTGATTTCCTGCCTGTAGGCATTTCACAGTGCACACCAGATTGCCGAGGCCAGGGAATCATTTCCATCGCTGCGTATACCAATTGTTGTTGTGCCCTGTACCATCAGCAACAATGTACCTGGGTCTGATTTCTCTCTTGGAGCTGACACAGCTCTCAATGAAATAACAGATGTGAGTATCTGTGTGAGTTGTCATGTGGTTGTGTGAGGTGTTGTGTGAGTTGTGTGAGTTGTTGTGTGACTTCTGTGAGTTGTTGTGTGGTTTTGTGAGGTGTTGTGTGACTTGTGTGAGCTGTCATGTAGTTGTGTGAGGTGTTGTGTGAGCTGTCATGTGGTTGTGTGAGGTGTTGTGTGAGTTGTGTGAGCTGTCATGTGGTTGTGTGAGGTGTTGTGGGACTTCTGTGAGGTGTTGTGTGAGTTGTCATGTGGTTGTGAGAGGTGTTGTGTGGTTGTGTGAGCTGTCATGTGGTTGTGTGAGGTGTTGTGTGAGCTGTCATGTGGTTGTGTGAGGTGTTGTGTGAGTTGTCATGTGGTTGTGTGAGGTGTTGTGTGAGTTGTGTGAGCTGTCATGTGGTTTTGTGATGTGTTGTGTGACTTGTGTGAGCTGTCATGTGGTTGTGTGAGGTGTTGTGTGACTTCTGTGAGGTATTGTGTGAGTTGTCATGTGGTTGTGAGAGGTGTTGTGTGGTTGTGTGAGCTGTCATGTGGTTGTGTGAGGTGTTGTGTGAGCTGTCATGTGGTTGTGTGAGGTGTTGTGTGAGTTGTCATGTGGTTTTGTGATGTGTTGTGTGACTTGTGTGAGGTATTGTGTGAGTTGTCATGTGGTTGTGTGACTTGTGTGAGCTGTCATGTGGTTGTGTGAGCTGACTTGTGTGAGTTGTGTGAGCTGTCATGTTGTTGTGTCAGCTGTGTGAGTTGCCATGTGGTTGTGTGAGGTGTTGTGTGGCTTGTGTGAGTTGTCATGTGGTTGTGTGATGTGTTGTGTGAGTTGTCATGTGGTTGTGAGAGGTGTTGTGTGGTTGTGTGAGCTGTGTGTTGTTTGAGCTGTATGAGTTGAGTGAGCTGTATGAGTTGTGTGAGCTGTGTGTTGAATGAGCTGTATGAGTTGTATGAGCTGTGTGTTGGGTGAGCTGTATGAGTTGTGTAAGCTGTATGAGTTGTGTGAGCTGTGTGAGTTGTGTGAGCTGTCATGTGGTTGTGTGAGTTGTCATGTGGTTGTGTGAGCTGTCATGTGGTTGTGTGAGCTGTTATGTGGTTGTGTGAGCTGTCATGTGGTTGTGTGAGTTGTGTGAGCTGTCATGTTGTTGCGTGAGGTGTGGGAGCTGTCATGTGGTTGTGTGAGTTGTGGGAGCTGTCATGATTGTTTTGAGAGCTGTCATGTGGTTGTGTGAGCTGTCATGTGGTTATGTGAGTTGTGGGAGCTGTCATGTGGTTGTGTGAGTTGTGGGAGCTGTCATGTGGTTGTGGGAGCTGTCATGTGGTTGTGGGAGCTGTCATGTGTTTGTGGGAGCTGTCATGTGGTTGTGAGAGTTGTAGGAGCTGTCATGTGGTTGTGTGAGTTGTGTGAGCTGTCATGTGGTTGTGGGAGCTGTCATGTGGTTGTGTGAGTTGTGGGAGCTGTCATGCGGTTGTGTTTGTTGTAGGAGCTGTCATGTGGTTGTGTGAGCTGTCATGTGGTTGTGGGAGCTGTCATGTGTTTGTGTGAGCTGTATGAGTTATGTGAGCTGTCATGTGGTTGTGTGAGCTGTCATGTAGTTGTGTGAGCTGTCATGTGGTTGTGTGTGCTGTCATGTGGTTGTGTGAGCTGTCATGTGGTTGTGTGTGCTGTCATGTGGTTGTGTGAGCTGTCTTGTTGTGTGAGCTGTCATGGTTTTTTGAGCTGTGTGAGGTGTGTGAGCTGTCTTGTGGTTGTGTGAGTTGTGTGAGCTGTCATGTGGTTTTGTGAGCTGTCATGTGGTTTTGGGAACTGTCATGTGGTTGTGTGAGTTGTGGGAGCTGTCATGTGGTTTTTTGAGCTGTCATGCGGTTGTGTGAGTTGTCATGAGGTTGTGTGACCTGTCATGAGGTTGTGGGAGCTGTCATGTGGTTGTGTGAGCCATGTGATCTGTCATGTGGTTGTGTGAGCTTTCATGTGGTTGTATGAGCTGTCATGTGTTTGTGTGAGCTGTCATGTGGTCGTTTGAGCTGTCATGTGGTTGTGTGACCTGTCATGTGGTTGTGTGAGCTGTCTTGTTGCTCAGATATGTGACAGTCGTGAACTGTTTGACTGACTCTTGCTCAGATATGTGACAGAATTAAGCAGTCAGCTACTGGAACCAAGCGACGTGTGTTTGTGGCAGAAACAATGGGAGGTTATTGTGGGTACCTGGCTACATTGGCTGGTCTGGCCAGTGGGGCGGATGCTGCTTATATCTTTGAGGAAAAGTTCAATGTCCTTGACATCAAGGTTAGAATTTATGTTTATTTGTTTGTTTGTGACTGCATTTGAGCACACCAGTTTTGATTACTAGATGTGTTTTTGGTATATGTTAACTACATTACTAATTAAATTGAGGAAATCTTACATTCTGATCTATCTAGTAAGTGACCAATCTAGGTAAGGGACTAATCTAGGTAAGTGACCAATCTAGGTAAGTGAGCAATCTAGTAAGGAACCAATTTAGGTAAGTGACCAATCTAGGTAAGTGACACATCTAGGTAAGTGACCGATCTAGATAAGTGACCAATCTAGGTAAGGGACCGATCTAGTAAGGGACCGATCTAGTAAGGGACCGATCTTGTAAGTGACCAACCTAGGTATGGGACCAACCTAGGTATGGGATCAATCTAGTAAGAGACCAATCTAGTAAGGGACCAATCTAGGTAAGGGACCAATCTAGTAAGTGACCAATCTAGTAAGTGACCAATCTAGTAAGGGTCCAATCTAGTAAGTGACCAATCTAGTAAGGGACCATTCTAGTAATTGACCAATCTAGTAAGTGACCAATCTATCTATGAGAGTATTGAAATGAAAACTTTAAAAAAAAAATTTTTTCAATTTATTCTGAAAAAGTCAAACACAACTTAGTCCTCATTGCGATTAATACATGTCCCCCAGCACCTATAAAGTGCCTGGATTCCTGTAGAACGTTCGGTACATATCCCTCAGCACCTAAAAAGTGCATGGATTCTTGTAGAACGATCGGTAGAAGTCCCTCAGCACCTATAAAGTGTCTGTAGGAACAAATACTCTTGATAGCGTGTGTAACCACTCATGCACCACCTGCTGGACCTCTTCATCAGACCTGAAAGTCTTTCCTCCCAATGCCTCTTTTAGTTGTACAAAGACGTGGCAATCTCTTGAGGCTAGGTCTGGTGAGCACCACTGGATGCGGAAGACACTGAAAGTGGAGGTCCTCGATGGTTGCAGTCATTGCACGAGCAGTATGGTGTCGAGCATTGTGATGTTGCAAAAGGACACCTTTACTCAGAAGGTCGCGTTGTTTGGATTTGATTGGGAGTTGAAGATGATTCCTGAGAAGATGCGTCGTATACGTGGCACTGGTGACAGTGTTCCCCCTGGGAATGTAGTGCTCTAACATAACGTCTCGTTGATCCCACAATAGAGTCAACATAACTTTCCCTGCAGATTGCTGCTTGCGATGCTTCTTTGGTTTCGGTGAGGAGGGATAGCGCCATTCCATGCTTGCTCTCTTCGTTTCAGGCTCGTGGTTATGAATCGAGGTTTCATCTCCAGTAACGGGGACGGTGTGGCCTAGTGGTTAAGTGGCACGGCTCACAACACGAAGGTGCTAGGTTCGATCCTCTTCACAGCACCGGCCGTTACCCCGGGGAAGCAAACCATTAGAAAATGCAGGAGGAAGTAGACCATTACATAAAATGCATGCTGAAGTCGGATGCACTAGGTCGACAGGCACAAAATAAAAACTACAGTTCAACGCACAGCGTCTTTGGAATTTAAAAAAAATAAGGCGAACACCCCAAAAAAAATAAAGGTGACGCAAAAACAAAACAAAAATAAATCCTAGGAAACCATCATCTTCTGCTTCAAATTGCAGCAAATGTTTATGACTGACATCAACGCGTTGTTTCAATTCTGGAATAATCTGGGGCGAGTCTCTCGGTGGCTCGATTGGCACGCATCCAGTGTTCGTACAGCGATCTAAGTCCCGCCAGGCGGAGTGAGAGCGCGGCTTGCCTGCGTCTCCTCGGCACTCTAGCAGGACCAATTTTGGTGGCATCGTACCGCTGGTAACGGTGCGTTACTGTAGTCCGTATCGAGAAGCTTTGTCAGTCCGTGAGGTTCGTCGAAAGCTAGCGCGTATAGCCAATCCTGACAGTCCGTCTCGCTCGAGGTCCTTCTCTTGCAATGAGCTTTGGACCAGCAATTGGAAAGCAGGAATTGTGCCTAAAGGCCCTGTCCTCGCCCGACCAACCGGTTGGAGAAGGGCAGGCCGGCAGGCAAAAATCGTCTCCAGCCGAGTGAAAATCATCGCCGGGACCGTTGGGATCCGTTCTGCACAGAGCGCTGCCATCCCTCCCAGAGCGAGCCCGGTCAGTCGGTTGGTATGTGTACGGGCCCCTGCCAGGCGGTCCTAGGCTGACGGAGTGACGGACGGAACAACCGTCCGTCCATCAGTCGGTCCCTGCGGCCATCCTCGTAAGGCTTTTTATCCATCCATCCCCGACCGGTGTGTGCGTGTGTGTGGCAAACACTGTGGTACGTCTCCGACAGATATCTGGTTGATCCTGCCAGTAGTCATATGCTTGTCTCAAAGATTAAACCATGCATGTCTAAGTTCACACTGTCTCACGGTGAAACCACGAATGGCCCATTAAATCAGTCGAGGTTCCTTAGATGACACGATCCTACTTGGATAACTGTGGCAATTCTAGAGCTAATACATGCTTACCAAGCTCCGACCCTTGCGGAAAGAGCGCTTTTATTAGTTCAAAACCAATCGTCATTTCCCCTCGCGGGGTTGCGGCGTCCCCACTGGTGACTCTGGATAACTTTGTGCTGGTCGCATGGCCTCATGTGCCGGCGACGCATCTTTCAAATGTCTGCCCTATCAAATGTTGATGGTACGTGACATGTTTACCATGTTTGTAATGGGTAAGGGGGAATCAGGGTTTGATTCCGGAGAGGGAGCATGAGAAACAGCTACCACATCAAAGGAAGGCAGCAGGCGCGCAACTTACCCACTCCCGGCACGGGGAGGTAGTGACGAAAAATAACAATACGGGACTCTTTCGAGGCCCCCGTAATTGGAATGAGTACACTTTAAACCCTTTAACGAGGATCTATTGGAGGGCAAGTCTGGTGCCAGCAGCCGCGGTAATTCCAGCTCCAATAGCGTATATTAAAGTTGTTGCAGTTAAAAAGCTCGTAGTTGGATCTCAGGCGCAGGCGGGTGGTCCTGCTCGCGCCGGCTCACTGCCCGTTGTCTCCTGCCCTATCGTCTGGCGGCTCTCTCCTTCGGGTGCTCTTCGCTGAGCGTCCCGGGTGACCAGCACGTTTACTTTGAAAAAATTAGAGTGTTCAAAGCAGGCCTCGGCTGCCTGAATAATGGTTCATGGAATAATGGAATAGGACCTCGGTTCTATTTTTTTGGTTTTCGGAACTGGAGGTAATGATTAACAGGGACAAACGGGGGCATTATTATTGCGGCGTTAAAGGTGAAATTCTTGGATCGCCGCAAGACGAGCTACTGCGAAAGCATTTGTCAAGAATGTTTTCATTAATCAAGAACAAAAGTCAGAGGTGCGAAGACGATCAGATACCGTCGTAGTTCTGACCATAAACGATGCCGACTAGCGATCTGCAGGAGGTGCTTCGATGACTCTGTGGGCAGCTTCCAGGAAACCAAAGTGTTTGGGTTCCGGGGGAAGTATGGTTGCAAAAACTGAAATTTAAAGGAATTGATGGAAGGGTACCACCATGAGTGGAGCCTGCGGCTTAATTTGACTCAACACGCTAACACTGTAATGATTGACAGGCCGATAGCACTTTCGTTGGGTCTAATAGGGAACGTGTACTGGAATTAGACCCTCGGAAGACAGGTCAGTTTTACCCTACTAATGACAGGTCGTTGCTACGGTAATCCTGCTCAATCCGAGAGGAATCGCAGGCCTCAGACATTTGGCTCACGTGCTTGGTTGAGAGCCAATGGTGCGAGTCTACCATCTGAGGGATTATGGCTGAACGCCTCTAAGTCAGAATTCCGCCCAGATATGCAATGATAATCTTAGCACCACGGCAACGGGAGGCAACGATATGGTTGGGACCTGGAGCTCTCGTCTCAGTCCGACCTGGTCGAGCCGCAGAAAGAGGTCTCTGCCGTCCCGCTGAGCAAAGCAGGCGGGGAGCTGTTCCGATATTCACCCCATGCGGCGTGGAGGTGTGAAATCACCTGTAGACGACTTATTCCTTGGTCGGGGTGTCGTAAGCAGTAGAGCAGCCACCTCACTGCGAACTGTTGAGACTTAGCCCTCGATCATGAGATATGTTCGCACACCAGGCGAACAACATCTCCGTGCCATGACCAGGCTTGTCTCCTGGCAAAATGCACTCTTACCTCGTTCTATACTTTTTGTCTCCCATCAATCATCCCAATGGACGCAGAAGAGATGCAGGCCAGCGGACATTGCACATCTGCCCCTTTGTGACAACCTCCCAGGTGGCGGGGAATGCTAGGCGTACCATCACTGCAGAGCAGCCGAGAATACTAAAGGGGAGCAAGGAGATCCTGGGGCACAGACACACTGCACTGCCTCTCTTCTGGGACACTTGAATAACTAGTACATAAGTCCATCATATCACCATCATCATCACCCTTTCGACACGAGTGGGGAAGACTCGATAGTCCTGCAAGACAACTTTCTAAGAGAGAGACAACTCTGACCAAAGACAACTGCTGCCTTGCAGATGGGCTGGGGACAGCCAAAGGCTAAGGAGGGCATCCCTACAGAAACGCCTGTTGAAATCCGATGCACTGGGTCACAGGCTTAACGAAACAGTGCAACGTATATCGCTGTATGATGACGTTACAACCTAACAGAAGAAAGTATGGTGCTCATCCTGTGGAGTCTCGCCAGGCAGCGAGAGTGCCGGGCTTCACGCCTCGAAGGGGCCCACCTGATGCTACTGGTGGTCACCCACCCATTTGCTGTGGAGTCAAGGCACAAGGACATGGGGCAAGAGCTATTGACCAAAAACTCAAGACACTTAAAATACTACAGTGGAACGCGGAGGGAGTCCTTAACAAAAAGGTTTCTCTAACAAATCGCCTGTACGAAGGTAAGATAGACGTGGCATGTATCCAAAAAACGCACCTCAACAAAAACCACAGATTCTCAATCAGAGGATACCAGACCTTCCGTCTTGATAGAGAAGGTCACAAAGGAGGGGTTCTGATACTGACACGAAACTGCATACCAAGTAGCGCAGTATCTGTCAATCACACAGGACAAGTAGAAATTTTAGGAGTCGACATAATGACACAGGAAACGAAAACCCGTATATTCAACCTGTATGGCCCACCCAACAAAGACTTGTCGCTCTCGAATATGGAAATCAAGGACTCCAGCTGCCTAGTGGTTGGAGACTTCAACAGTCACTCTGAGAGATGGGGATATTCAGATACAGACAGCAGAGGTGATGAAGTGGAAGACCGGGAGATAGACACAAATCTCTATCTTATCAATAGGTCGGACGACAGCCCTAGCTTCTTTTCCTGAAAATTGGCATACCACTTCCACCCCAGACTTGGCCTTCTCCACGGGGGATATTCACCACAAAATAGATCGTCAGGTGCTCGACCAATTGGCAGATAGCGACCAGTAGGCCCCCAGGAAATAAAACCGCTGCCATGTTGGAACTAGACGAGCCGACTGGGACAGATTTGCAATGCTGACAGATGGACTGTGTGAAACCATCAACACACGAAATAACAATATGAAACATATGGTGGAAAGCCTAAGCAAAGCAATACTGCAAGCAGCCACCGAAACCATCCCAAGAGGGGCAGGGAAAAACTACAAGCCATATTGGAATCGTGAACTGCAGAAAGCTGAGGATGAAGTCTCAAAGGCTAGGAACATGGCAGAGAGAGAGCAATCTGTGGAAGCAAATATCGCCCTCAAGGCCATCACTGCGAAATACAAAAGAACACTTAACCAAATAACAAGAGACAGCTGGACAAACAAAACAGAAAGCCTCAATCTAGACAAAGAAGGGAACAAACTATGGAATCTAGTCAGAGCCATGAATGATGAAACACAATCAAACAAACAAATTACCATCAAGCAGGGAGACAACATGCTTACCGGAAAAAAAGCAGCAAACGCCTTTATAGAACATTATGCCAGAGCAAACCACATTGATGTCCCTACAGACAGGCATACAGATATTAGTGAAGAACAAAAGAGCCACGACAACATCAAGATGGCACCAGAGGAGCACATAATGGCAAAACTAACAATGAATGAAATGGATGAGGCCATGAGAACTTTAAAGTAAAAGAAATCGCCCGGAAAAGATGGGGTAACAAAGGAAATGCTGATGGGGTTGGGCCAAACAGCAAAGAGGAAGTTACTATCAGTCCTGAACCAAAGCTGGAAAAGGGGAATTGTACCTCAGGCATGGAAAGACGTTGTAATTATACCAGTACCACAGAAAGAAAAAGATAGAACAGATCCAAATGGATACAGACCTATCAGTCTACTGAGCTGTGTAGGCAAACTGATGGAGCGTATGATAAACACCAGACTGATGTGGCATCTGGAAGAAAAACACATATTAATCCCAAAGCAGGCAGGATTTAGACAACACAGATCCACTGAGGACCAGATCACTCTCATAGCACAGGAAATAGAGGATGCTTACCAAGAGAAAAAGCATACAGTAGCAGTTTGGGTGGATCTAGAGAAGGCATTTGACAAGGTGTGGAAAGAGGGACTTAAAGTCAAGCTACGAAAAAGTGAAATATCTGGAAAAATGTACAGATGGATCAGCCACTACCTCGAAAACAGAACAGCCAGAGTTCAAGTACAAGGGCAGATGAGCAAAAAGGTGACACTGGAGCAAGGAGTACCCCAATGGGGGGGTACTGTCACCCACACTTTTCCTGGTGTATATAAATAACATCACAGAGAATATACCAAGAAGAGTCCACAGCTCCATGTTTGCAGACGATCTGGCTATGTGGACCTCTGAAAAAAATCTCACCGTAGCAAACAATCGGATGCAGCAGGCCCTAACATTGTTGGAGGAGTGGGCGAACTCATGGCTGGTAAAAATAAATGAGGAAAAAACAACATGTACGATATTCTCGCTTTCAAATAAACCCCAGAACACCAAAATAAGTCATAACGGCAAATATCTGCGGCCAAACGACAACCCAAACTACTTGGGAGTCACATTTGATTGGCGCATGACATGGAAAAGTCAGATCGAGAGAAACCGAATGAAAGCCAGACAAAAAATGGCAATCATGAGGAAACTTGCTGGCACAAGCTGGGGAGCAGACGAAAGTATACTAAAGAAACTGTACACTGGAAGAGTGAGACCAGTTCTCGAGTATGGCATTGCGGCATGGACAACAGCAGCAAAGGCGAACTTTGACAAAATTAGCAAACTTCAAAACCAAGCCATGAGAGTTATAACAGGAGGCATAAAGTCAACGCTAATTGTAGAACTTGAAAAGATTACAAATCTGCAATCCATGACCGACAGAAGAGACTGCAGAGCCCAACAGCAAGCAGAGAAACTCAGAAGACTGATAGACCATCCAATGCATCAGAGACTAAATAGATTTGGAAATGGTAAACTAAAGCAGAGAAACTTTGCAGAAATAGCCAAAGCAAAGATGAGCGAAGACCCTATGAACACCGAAACAATACCAAAGCCCAACCCTACTGTACGCAAACCCACCTGGAAGCAGCATATCATTCCGGAGGTGGTAGAAAATATACCAGGTATTGGAAATAAGAACAGCCAGACTGAAAAAGAAAGAAGAGACATAACCTTGAGGTACATAATGAAAAACTACCCAAGCATGGACTGGACCCATGCATACACCAACGGTTCTGTAACAAACACAACACAGAACGGAGGGGCAGGGGTATTCCTGAGCCTACCAAATGGTAGAAAAATAACACTGTCAGTGGCAACTGGAAAATTCTCAAGCAATTTCAGAGCGGAGGCAGAGGCACTGAGGGCTGCAGTAGAAGCAATGCTCACAGGTGAAAGCAATGAAAGCCAGATAGTCCTGTTTACAGATGCCCTGGCCGAAGTTATAGCACTAAAAAGCCAGAAAAATACTGAACTTAACAATTTAGGAGCAGTACTCTGTCAACTATGCCAGCAGTCCACACCAAAAAGAGTAGTGGTACAGTGGGTTCCATCTCACTGTAACATCCAAGGCAACGAGGAGGCAGACAGACTGGCTAAAGAAGGTGCAAGACTACCACAACCAGATTTTAGGTGTGACCTACGAAGAGTCCAAAAGGCTTATTAGGGCCAGATACATGGCCAAATGGTAAACAGAGCATACTGACTACACAAAAAATGATGCCTATTACCAGTTGAACAGAAGAGAGCAGGTTGTGGTCTTCAGACTGCACACAGGCCACAACAGACTGAGGTACCACCTATTCAATAAACTGAAGATAGGTGGCACTGATGAATGCACTTGTGGTACAGGGAAAATGACCGCTGAACATCTGCTGCAAAACTGCCCGATATACGAGGACCAGAGAAAGCACATGTGGCCATCACCAGTGTCAACACTAGACAAGCTCTATGGCAGTGTCGACAGCCTCAAGATAACCGCTGCTTTCTTAAAAAAAATACAGGTTGACGTCTGACAGCGTAGGAAGAAGAATAATAATTCTGGAATAAGCTGCCATGGCACCCACCTTGCAGACACTTTGTGGTACTGTAGCACATCATGGATGGTGTGGTGTGCTGAACCTTGACTAATGTCCAGATGTGCTGCAATTTTATTTACAGTCAATTAGCGATTTTCCTTTACGAGGTGGTCATCGGCTGCAGTCGATTCTGGGGTCACTACGTGGTCCGCCTGACCCAGTCGTAAACAGTTTGTTACAGAACTCATGCCATTTTGGAACTTTTTGCTCCACTCATACACTTGCTGGAGTGAATGGCAGTAATCACCGTACTGGACCTTCATTTATCTATGAATTTTTATAGGTTTTCCCCCTTTGCTGCTCAACAAATGTGCATGTCAGTAGTAGGGCAGGCATCTTTTAACTGCAATTATAATGTCATGATGTTCGTCTGATGACATGTGCAGGACACTCTTGACATACTTAGCAACCATTTTATCACAATACAAAAAGCATGGTTTTTCTAATTTTGTTCCACTTTTAAGATTTTCATTTGAAGCTCCGTCGTAGTAAGTTAAAAAATCTATCTAGTAAGTGACTAATTTTATCTCGTGAATAATTGTATCAAATAAGCGACAGATCTTATCTAGTAAGGGACATATCTTATCTAGTAAGGGACTACAAATCTTATCTAGTAAGTGACAAAATATCTTATCTAGTAAGGGATAAAAAATCTTATCTAGTAAGTGACAACAAATCTTCTAGTAAGTGACAACAAATCTTAACTAGTAAGGAACAAATCTTATCTAGTAAGTGACAACAAATCTTATCTAGTAAGGAACAACAAATCTTATCTAGTAAGGAACAAATCTTAACTAGTAAGTGACAACAAATCTTATCTAGTAAGGAACAAATCTTATCTAGTAAGTGACAACAAATCTTATCTAGTAAGGGACAACAAATCTTATCTAGTAAGGAACAAATCTTATCTAGTAAGTGACAACATATTGTATCTAGTAAGGGACAAATCTTATCTAGTAAGGGGCAACAAATCTTATCTAGTAAGTGACAACAAATCTTATCTAGTAAGTGACAACAAATCTTATCTAGTAAGGAACAAATCTTATCTAGTAAGTGACAACAAATCTTATCTAGTAAGGAACAAATCTTATCTAGTAAGTGACAACAAATCTTATCTAGTAAGGAACAAATCTTATCTAGTAAGTGACAACAAATCTTCTAGTAAGTGACAACAAATCTCATCTAGTAGGTGACAACATATCTTATCTAGTAAGTGACAACAAATCTTATTTAGTAAGGGACAAAACTTATCTAGTAACGACAACAAATCTTATCTAGTAAGTGACAACATATCTTATCTAGTAAGTGACAACATATCTTATCTAGTAAGTGACAACATATCTTATCTAGTAAGTGACAACATATCTTTTCTAGTAAGTGACAACATATCTTATCTAGTAAGTGACAACATATATTATCTGTTAAGGGACAACAAATCTTGTCTAAGAAGGTACAACATATATTATCTATTAAGGGACAACAAATCTTGTCTAGTTAGCCTGTTCAATTTGAATATTATAACTTCATCTCTTCTTGCCCAGTGACAAACTCTTCTCATTAAGTTGGTTATTCTCTTCTTGCCCAGTGACAAACTCTTCTCATGAAGTTGGCTCATCTCTTCTTGCCCAGTGACAAACTCTTCTCATGAAGTTGGTGCATCTCTTCTTGCCCAGTGACAAACTCTTCTCATGAAGTTGGCTCATCTCTTCTTGCCCAGTGACAAACTCTTCTCATGAAATTGGTTCATCTCTTCTTGCCCAGTGACAAACTCTTCTCATGAAGCTGGTTCACCTGAACAACATGTTCCACTTGTCAACTAAATATTATTTATTAGAAAAAACTTCACATTTACATGAAAAGTAAGGTAAAGAAATGAAATTCAAACAAAAAATGCAAATAATATTTTAAAATACGTGAAATGATGTCCCGTTATTTTAAAATATTCTTCTTGTTATTTTTCGTTGACTCACATGTAATATAATCACAAGTATATCCCTCATAAACTTGGCAGTCCATGTCAGGTTTCTCTTGCCATAATGCAGTTTATCCCACAATTGATTGTGGCTATGCTCCTCTCCTGAATAGTACAACTTGATCAATGTCTAGGCATCTTGGTTATTTAATTCAAAACTTGATCACTTTTAAATTCAAAACTTACTTTTAAATGACACTGTCTATTCACTTAAGAATGAAATTCAAATTTGAAATGTAAATGTCCACAGCTAAAGCACCTTCTGTCCACATATAATGTCCTCGTTATCCATAGAAAATATTCCTGTTATCCATAGAAAATATTAGAAAATATTCCTATCCATAGAAAATATTCATGTAATTCATATATAATATATTGTCATGCATTCTTTTAGCCATGACATCTGACACCATCTTCCAGCTCTGGTCATGTATTCTTCAATATCTGATACTGCGCCCCCCCCCCCCCCCCCTCCCCACCGGCCCACCAGCTCTGTCACTAGTGGTACTAGAAAATGTAATTTATTTGAACTATGCCATCTAAGCACTCCAGCTCTGTCACAAACGATCACATCCAAGCACTCCAGCACTGTCACAAACTATCACATCCAAGCACTTCAGCTCTGTCACAAACTATCACATCCAAACACTCCAGCTGTCACCAACTATCACATCCAATCACTCCAGCTCTGTTACAAACTATCACATCCAAGCACTCCAGCTCTGTCACAAACCATCACATCCAAGCACTCCAGCTCTATCACAAACTATCACATCCAAGCACTCCAGCTTTTTCATTAATGCTGTTAGAAAATGGCATCTTTTCTGTTTGTCATTGAGACCAGTTCAGTGCAGGTGTGGTTTGACAGATGTGACCTTTGATGCCCTCCTTCTGGAAGTGCTGTTAATATTGCATGTCCTTCCTTTGTCTGGTTGCATGTCACTTTTGGTGTCTTTCAATTTCAGCAAGATGTAGAACACTTGAAGGACAAGATTACCAATGCTGGAGTACAGAGAGGTCTTGTCTTGAGGTAAAAGGTCAGGTCAATGACCAAAACTTGACTGGAGTGTACAGATAAGTCACCAACTAAAGATCAGGTCAATGACCAAGACTTGACTGGAGTGTATAGCTATCAGCACAGGTCACATATAACAGAGTGCTAAATGAGGTCACTGACCCCTGATTGGGGACCAACCATATGAAAGTCAGACAAGGGAAAGACAATATAGAACAAAGTATATATGACAATTATATGTATTTAAAAGACATGACATGTATGAGGACTAGTTAGTAAATAAGTCACAAAAGGCCATTTTAAAAACAACTAAATGAGATACAAACATGAAAACCATTTATTTTTGGACTTACAGTGTCTCTCTTAACCAATCACTTGATCAGTGCACTAAAACCTGTAGCATGGAAATCTGTGGTCTGCTGTCTCACTAAAACCTGCAGCATGGAAGTCTTTGGTCTGCTGTCTCACTAAAACCTGCAGCATGAAAGTCTTTGGTCTGCTGTCTCACTAAAACCTGCAGCATGGAAGTCTTTGGTCTGCTGTCTCACTAAAACCTGCAGCATGAAAGTCTTTGGTCTGCTGTCTCACTAAAACCTGCAGCATGGAAGTCTTTGGTCTGCTGTCTCACTAAAACCTGCAGCATGGAAGTCTTTGGTCTGCTGTCTCACTAAAACCTGCAGCATGGAAGTCTTTGGTCTGCTGTCTCACTAAAACCTGCAGCATGGAAGTCTTTGGTCTGCTGTCTCACTAAAACCTGCAGCATGGAAGTCTTTGGTCTGCTGTCTCACTAAAACCTGCAGCATGAAAGTCTTTGGTCTGCTGTCTCACTAAAACCTGCAGCATGGAAGTCTTTGGTCTGCTGTCTCACTAAAACCTGCAGCATGAAAGTCTTTGGTCTGCTGTCTCACTAAAACCTGCAGCATGGAAGTCTTTGGTCTGCTGTCTCACTAAAACCTGCAGCATGAAAGTCTTTGGTCTGCTGTCTCACTAAAACCTGCAGCATGGAAGTCTTTGGTCTGCTGTCTCACTAAAACCTGCAGCATGGAAGTCTTTGGTCTGCTGTCTCAGTCACATTTGCACTTCATGTTCAATCTCTTCGTCATTCACAAAATGTGGAACAGGTGCATCAAAAAGGTGCATCTCACACTCGTGGCTAAGTTGTGGCTGTAAGGCTGTAATCTTAAAAATACTTGCGGCCATATTTGATTAATTTTCTCCTGGGTTAATCTAGCCAAATGTGGTCTAGCATTGTCATAATGCAGCAGTACTCCTAAAGTTAACAGGCCTGGACAATTTGAAGCATGAACATAACTTCACAGTATAATACAGCAGTTTCAGTATCCCAGAGTACTGTCAGCATAACCTTCTCTGCTGGTGGGGGGACACTGAATTTCTCGGAAGAAGTTGAAGAAGAATGTTTCCATTGTACTGAAGAACTCTCATTTGGGTCGAAAGTAATGAACCCATGATTTGGGTTGGTAGTGATGGAGCCATGATTTGGGTTGGTAGTGATGTACCCATGATTTGGGTTGGTAGTGATGGACCCATGGTTTGGGTTGGTAGTGATGTACCCATGATTTTTGTTTCGTAGTGATGGACCCACCCATGATTTGGGTTGGTAGTGATGTACCCATGATTTGGGTTGGTAGTGATGGACCCATGGTTTGGGTTGGTAGTGATGTACCCATGATTTTTGTTTCGTAGTGATGGACCCACCCATGATTTGGGTTGGTAGTGATGTACCCATGATTTGGGTTGGTAGTGATGGACCCATGATTTAGGTTGGTAGTGATGGACCCATGATTTGGGTTTGGTAGTGATGGACCCACCCATGATTTGGGTTGGTAGTGATGTACCCATGATTTTGGGTTGGTAGTGATGGACCCATGATTTGGGTTGGTAGTGATGGACCCATGATTTGGGTTTCGTAGTGATGGACCCACCCATGATTTGGGTTGGTAGTGATGTACCCATGATTTGGGTTGGTAGTGATGGAGCCATGATTTGGGTTGGTAGTGATGTACCCATGATTTGGGTTGGTAGTGATGGACCCATGGTTTGGGTTGGTAGTGATGTACCCATGATTTGGGTTTCGTAGTGATGGACCCACCCATGATTTGGGTTGGTAGTGATGTACCCATGATTTGGGTTGGTAGTGATGGACCCATGATTTAGGTTGGTAGTGATGGACCCATGGTTTTGGTTTTTGGTGATGGACCCATGATTTGGGTTTGGTAGTGATGGACCCACCCATGATTTGGGTTGGTAGTGATGTACCCATGATTTTGGGTTGGTAGTGATGGACCCATGATTTGGGTTGGTAGTGAAGGACCCACCGATGATTTAGGTTGGTAGTGATAGAGCCATGATTTGTCCCCTGTAACAATGTGTTCAGCATGTCTTATCCCCCATTTGCATACTGACAGAGATGCTGCAAGGACCGGCCCACTTTGTGTTTGTTAATCATTTGTATGGACACCCACTGTGAGCATACTTTCTGGAAATACAATCGATGATATAATATGCTGTAGGCTAAACCATGTGAACATTCTATTGCAGCTGCTATACTACCATTACTCTCCTGTCAGCTCGAATCATCTCTCTCTTTCTCTCTCCCTCTACCCCCTTCCCTCTCTCTCTTTCTCTCTCTCTCCCTCTACCCTCTTCTCTCTCTCCCTCCACCCTCTTCTCTCTCTCTCTCTCACAGGTGCATCAGTTGCAATATGAATAGAGTGACTAGGTCAAACTTTATCAACAATTTTATTGGGTCCATGAGAACATTTATTGAACCAGTATATGGACGTGACAAACAATTCTTACTGTAAACAAGAAGAATTTCCTCATGAAAATCGTTTGTAGAAAGTCCTTCTACACAACACTCTGGTACTTGGTTGTACACTCTGTACACATGGACGACATTTGCAATCTAAGTTGTGCATGCGACATCTAGTGTCTTGCAACCTACAGTATCACAAAGCTAGATGTTGTGGCTGAGTCTAGGTTTAGCTGAGTAGTTTACTTATCTAAAGAGTTACAACATGTATCAACACCACGAGACGACTTTGTACAGTCAAAAACACAGTAAATGCTAATCTTGACATAACACAAACATTATTAACACACATAAAAAAGGACATCTAAACTAAAAAATCATTATATTTATATATTGAACTACAATCAGAGGTTTTAATCACTAGCTTTGATGATTCCTCAAAGGACATGATTACCCAGGCTCTTGCTGCTGCATTACCCTTATTTGCACACACAATCACAAACTCATCCTCATGATTGAATTACGTACTCAGTCGTTCTGTGCATGCACATATAATCAGATCACCTTCAATCAGGTGATCTGCACATTCACATACAATCGGTTCACGTATGCTCCGGCGATCTGTGCATTCAGATGTAATTAGATCATGTCACTTATAGTCGGATCACGTACTCACTTGTGATCACGTACTGAGTCAATCTGTGCATTCACATACAATCGGTTCACAAAGTGTCCTACACATACGACACACATTTAGATATCTTACTGTTCACAGGGTGTCCAACATAAACACCTGTAGAGCGACTGGCCAAAACTCAAGGTTTATGCTGGTCCATTCACCCTGCAAACTCACAGACTCCTGACAGCCTCTCAATTACTCTCCTAGCCAGTCTTCCGTGTTCATCTTTGCAGAGTATATTACAGTCTCAAGCAACAACATGGCTGTTCAATGGACTTCTGTTGGTTATCTGACTTAGCCATCACTCTAATTTACAACTACCCCCAACTAATTGTTATTGGATGACTATCCCCGAATCCCTGTCACTCTAAATGTCGTAACCGGTTTTGGCGACATCTGACTGTCACCAACCCCTCTCTACGCCAATTCGGAGCTTGTACTAGACATTAGTATCAAGAAGATGGAAGTCACAGCTCTAAATATTGTTAAACCCACTTATAAATAAGAACTAGTGAAGACAGACATATTGCTGGGAAGCATAGTTACACCAGACAATGGAACAGTCAAAGACATCAAAAGCAAAATGAACAAAGCCAGAAATCTTTTTGCCATCTTAAATAATGCTTGGAAGTCATCATAGCACCAACACCAAACTAATAGTATATAAGAGGTGTGTGCTTCTGTTTGGTGGGGAGTGTTGGAAAGTAACGGAAAAAAGAAACGTCAAAATTATCATCTTTCCACACAACCTAAGGAAGATTCATAGAACACCATCACCAACTGAGAACTGCTTGCCTGGAGACCATCACCATCAGAGAACTGTTTGCCCCCAAACACCATCAGAGAACTGTTGCCCCTGAACACCATCAGAGAACTACTTGCCTGGAGCCCATCACTATCAGAGAACTGTTTGCTCCCGAACACCATCAGAGAACTACTTGCCTGGAGACCATCACCATCAGAGAACTGTTTGCCTGGAGACCATCACCATCAGAGAACTGTTTGCTCCCGAACACCATCAGAGAACTACTTGCCTGGAGACCATCATCATCAGAGAACAGCTTGGCTGAATACCTTCATCAACAAAGAACTGTTTACCCCCAAACACCATCACCAACAGAGAACTGTTTACCCCCAAACACCATCACCAACAGAGAACTGTTTACCCCCAAACACCATCACCAACAGAGAACTGTTTACCCCCAAACACCATCACCAACAGAGAACTGTTTACCCCAAAACACCATCACCAACAGAGAACTGTTTACCCCCAACACCATCACCAACAAAGAACCAGAGCAATCAAGAAGACATACACACCATCATAACTGGTGGTCATGTCTTTAGAAGATGAACTCACACCATCACCAAAATCATCATAGTATGGGTCCCAGAGGGAAGGCGAAAGAGAGTCTGACTTAAGACAATCTGGCAAAGAATTGTAGAAGCAAAATAGAGATCATGAATCAGAACTGGGATGTTTTATGAAGGATGGCTGTGAACTGATGGGAAATTGTTTCTACCATTTGGCTTTCAGAATCTCTGACAAGTATCATAAAAGAAGAGAAGAATGACGTGTTGTGGTGACTGATGACTTATAGTTAACTACAACATGACGTAACTTAACATCTTTATACTGGTTTAGAAGACCCTGCAGAGTCTGTATACAACCAGTTTCATTTAAATCACCTTGCTCTAAAAGCTATGCGCATCCAATTTATTCTTAAATGCATTAACTGTCCCTGCTTCTACTACCTCCCCTGGCAATGCATTCCAAGCATTCACCACTCTATGACTAAAAAAATATTTCCTAATATCTAATCTGGACATCTCTTTAATCAACTTGTAGCTATGCCCTCTTGTTATTGTGGGTGGCTGTATTTAAAAACAACTTGTTATAGTCTAATTTATCTATTCCTCTGATCATCTTATAAACCTGTATTGTCACCACGAATTCTTCTCTCTTCTAGACACTGTAGGCCAGTTTTTCCTGAGTCTTTCTTCATAACTGTAATTCTGGAATCCCACTATCATCTTTGTCGCTCTTTTTTGTATTCTTTCCAGCATGTCTATATCCGCTCTATGATAAGGACTCCAGACCTGTACACAGTACTCCAATCTAGGTCTAACTAATGCTTTATACAGTTTGACTATCACTTCCTTGCTCCTATGTTTAATATTTCTTTTTATCATACCTAACATTGCATTTGCCTTTTTCACTGCTACCTGAACTTGCTCACTCACCTTACCTGTATGATCTATTATAACCCCTAGGTCCCTTTCCTTATCTATTTTTCTAATATTGTTCTCACCCATTCTGTAATTATGTTCCATATTAGATCTACCCATGTGTATGACTGTACATTTATCTACATTAAACTCCATTTGCCAGCTTACAGACCATTCTCAAATTTTATCTAAATCCGACCTCAATATATCCCCTTCTGCTTTAGATGAGACACTAATGCATAGTTTTGTGCCATCAGCAAATTTTGCAATCATGGATCCTATATCAATGTCCAAATCATTTATATACATATCAAGAACAAAATTGGTCCCAAAACCGAGCCCTGTGGCACTCCACTTTTCACTTCACACCACTCATGTGTTGTGGTGGCTGATGACTTATAGATAACTACAACATGACATGTATTGTGACTGATGACCCCATGTTTAAACACCATGACATGTATTGTGACTGATGACTTATTGAAAATGACTTTTATTCTTCCAACAAATTTGTCATTTTCTCCCTAGAAATGAACTGGCCAATGAAAACTACACAACAGACTTTGTCAGTCGACTGTTTGCCGAGGAAGGCTACCCTGTATTCACCACCCGTATGAATGTTCTTGGCCACATGCAGCAAGGAGGTTATCCATCCCCATTTGACCGTAACTATGGAACCAAAATGGCTGCTAAGGGAGTAGAGTGGCTGTCAGATATGGTGGAAAAGTATGCAGTCACACATGGTTAGTAACACCTTAGTAGTTGTTGTCAATATTCAGCTGTGTAGAGTCATGGAGGCGCTGTGTTGTATGAGTTGGCCTTGCTCTTGACCTCAGTTGAATATTAGGCATTGCTCTCGACACCAGTTGAATATTAGGCATTGCTCTCGACACCAGTTGAATATTAGGCATTGCTCTCCACTCCAATTGAATATTAGGCCTTGCTCTCGACACCAGTTGAATATTTGGCCTTGCTCTCGACTTGAGTTGAATATTAGGCCATGCTCTAGGCTCAAGTTGAATATTTGACCTTGCTCTCGACTTGAGTTGAATATTTGGCCTTGCTCTCGACTTGAGTAGAATATTTGCACATATGGTATCTACTAACATCTTGACATCTGTTGTATTATTCACATCATGGTAATATAAGTGGGACATCCACTAACAACATCCTGGCATCCACTAACAACATTGACCTGGCATCCACTAACAACATTGATCTGACATCCACTAACATTGATCTGACATCCACTAACATTGATCTGACATCCACTAACAACATCCTGACATCCACTAACACCATCCTGACATCGACTAACAACATCCTGACATCGACTAACAACATCATGACATCCACTAACAACATTGACCTGACATCCACTAAAAACATTGACCTGACATCCACTAACAACCTCTTGACATCCACTAACAACTTTGACCTGACATCCACTAACAACATTGACCTGACATCCACTAACAACATTGACCTGACATCCACTAACAACATTGACCTGACATCCACTAACAACAGCCTGACATCCACTAACAACAGCCTGACATCCACTAACAACATTGACCTGACATCCACTAACAACATTGGCCTGACATCCACTAACAACATCCTGACATCCACTAACATCCTGACATCCATTAAGAACATACTGACATTGTTTCTATCCTTACCCTGAACTTATTTGCTCTTCAGGGCCTGTCAGAACTGGCCGTGCCGATACAGTGGTCCTTCTGGGAATGCTCAAGAGACATCTCACTTTCACCCCAGTTGAAGAGCTGGCTGAGGAAACAGACTTTGAGTGTGTAGTTTATTGATCACATTTTATTTGTTCTTTTATCTGAATTGTCATTGGAAGAATGGTGTTATCATCTTGCCATACTTTCTCTTGTCTCATTTCTCAGATTGTGTAATTCTGTCATAGTATACTAGCAGTAGTACCCCTTGTTGTCTGGAATATTTACATAAATTTAAAACTTACCAGTACCCCTTCCTCACCATCACACCCTTGTGGTAGTGTAAGGCATTTCCACAGTGTTTTAGCTATCTAGAATGTTACCACATGCATCCACATCATTCAAGACCACACACAGCAAATAACAAACGGCAGGTAATAGTTTGTGTTTATTTACATCACTAAAACCAACAAAACAGAACAATCATAACAACAATAATCGTTAATATTATATCAATGTAAACTCTGAATTGTAAGTATAAGCTTTTGATGGTTCCTCCAAGACCTATGGTACCCATTTTTCTTGCCTCCAAGATCTATGGTATCCAGTATTCTTGGCCTCCAATGGTACCCAGTATTCTATGCCTCTAAGACATATGGTACCCAGTATTCTTGGCCTCCTATGGTACCCAGTATTCTTGCCTCCAAGACCTATGGTACCCAGTATTCTTGCCTCCAAGATCTATGGTACCCAGTATTCTAGGCCTCCAAGATCTATGGTATCCAGTATTCTTAGCCCCAAGACCTATGGTACCCAGTATTCTAGGCCTCCAAAATCTATGGTACCCAGTATTCTTGGCCTCCTATGGTACCCAGTATTCTAGGCCTCCAAGATCTATGGTACCCAGTATTCTAGGCCTCCAAGATCTATGGTACCCAGTATTCTAGGCCTCCAAGACCTATGGTACCCAGTATTCTTGCCTCCAAGACCTATGGTGCGCAGTATTCTTGGCCTCCTATGGTACCCAGTATTCTTGCCTCCAAGACCTATGGTACCCAGTATTCTTGCCTCCAAGATCTATGGTACCCAGTATTCTTGCCTCCAAGACCTATGGTACCCAGTATTCTTGGCCTCCTATGGTACCCAGTATTCTTGGCCTCCTATGATACCCAGTATTCTTGCCTCCAAGATCTATGGTACCAAGTATTCTTGGCCTCCTATGGTAACCAGTATTCTTGCCTCCAAGACCTATGGCACCCAGTATTCTTGGCCTCCTATGGTACCCAGTATTCTTGCCTCCAAGATATATGGTACCCAGTATTCTTGGCTCTGCACTTCTCTATCTGCACACTCAACACACATTCAGAGACACGTCCTGACGATCAGATAATGTACTCACACTAATCTGTATACTCGTGTAACAATTCAGAACATATATAGTCCTCAGACCTGTTCTCTCTGTACAGTGAGTTTATTTTGAGAGACATACAGACAATGTCAGGAATATCAATTGGCGGACAGCACATTAACAATCTACTATAGTATCAATGTTGCCTTAGTAAAAATAGAACAAATTAATTTTTCTTTTTTTTATCCAGAGGTAATCATGAGTTGTGAGATAATTGTAGTGATGAATTGTGAGATAATTATAGTGATGAATTGTGAGATAATTATAGTGATGATTTGTAGTGATGAATTATGAGATAATTGTAGTAATGAGTTGTAGTGATGAATTGTGAGATAATTGTAGTGATGAATTGTGAGATAATTGTAGTGATGAATTGTGAGATAATTGTAGTGATGAGTTGTGAGATAATTGTAGTGATGAATTGTGAGATAATTGTAGTGATGAATTGTGAGATAATTGTAGTGATGAGTTGTGAGATAATTGTAGTGATGAATTGTGAGATAATTGTAGTGATGAATTGTGAGATAATTGTAGTGATGATTTGTAGTGATGAATTATGAGATAATTGTAGTAATGAGTTGTAATGATGAATTGTGAGATAATTGTAGTGATGAATTGTGAGATAATTGTAGTGATGAATTGTGAGATAATTGTAGTGATGAATTGTAATATGAATTGTAGTGATGAATTGTGAGATAATTGTAGTGATGAGTTGTGAGATAATTGTAATATGAATTGTAGTGATGAATTGTGAGATAATTGTAGTGGTGAGTTGTGAGATAATTGTAATATGAATTGTAGTGATGAATTGTGAGATAATTGTAGTGATGAGTTGTAGTGATGAATTGTGAGATAATTGTAGTGATGAACTGTCAACAAAATTTGAAGAATATTACTCTAGTTTTCTTATTATCTTTCATTTAATTTCCAAGAAATTGTGTTTTTTGTGCGTGCATGCGTCAGTAAGAGAAAGAAAGAAAGAGAAAAAAATTGTCATTGTATTTCGTTAAATGACACTTTTGTTGTATTTTTTATTTTGTTTTGCTGCTGTTGTTTTTGTTGTCAGCCTGAGATGAATCTAATGTTTTTGTTGTCAGCCTGAGATGAATCTAATGTTTTTGTTGTCAGCCTGAGATGAATCTAATGTTTTTGTTGTCAGCCTGAGATGAATCTAATGTTTTTGTTGTCAGTCTGAGATAGATGAATCTATTGTTTTTAACTTAACTTAACGTCTTTATACTGGTTTAGAAGACCCTGCAGAGTCTGTATACAACCAGTTACATTTACATCACCTTGCTCTAAAATCTATGCGCATCCAGTTTATTCTTAAATGCATTAACTGTCCCTGCCTCCACTACCTCCCCTGGCAATGCATTCCAAGCAGACACCACTCTCTGACTAAAAAAATATTTCCTTATATCTAACCTGGACCTCTCTTTAATCAGCTTGTAGCTATGCCCTCGTGTTATTGTAGGGGGCTGTATTTTAAAAAACTTGTTATAGTCTAATTTATCGATTCCTCTGATCATCTTATAAACCTGTATTAAGTCACCACGAATTCTTCTCTCTTCTAGACACTGTAGGCCCGTTTTTCTGAGTCGTTCCTCATAACTGTAATTCTGGAATCCCACTATCATCTTTGTCGCTCTTTTTTGTATTCTTTCTAGCATGTTTATGTCCCCTCTATGATAAGGACTCCACACCTGTACACAGTACTCCAATCTAGGTCTAACTAAAGCTTTATACAGTTTGACGATCACTTCCTTGCTCCTATGTTTAATATTTCTTTTTATCATACCTAACATTGCATTTGCCTTTTTCACTGCTACCTTAACTTGCTCACTCACCTTTCCTGTATGATCTATTATAACCCCTAGGTCCCTTTCCTTATCTATCTTTCTAATATTGTTTTCTCCCATTCTGTAATTATGTTCCATATTGGATCTACCCATGTGGATGACTGTACATTTATCTACATTAAACTCGATTTGCCAGCTTACAGACCATTCTCGAATTTTATCTAAATCCGACATCAATATATCCACTTCCGCTTTAGATGAGACACTACTGCATAGTTTTGTGTCATCAGCAAATTTTGCAATCATGGATCTCATATCAATGTCCAAATCATTTATATATATCAAGAACAAAATTGGTCCCAAAACCGAGTCCTGTGGCACACCACTTTTCACTTCACTCCACTGTTGTCAGCCTGAGATGAATCTAATGTTTTTGTTGTCAGCCTGAGATGAATCTAATGTTTTTGTTGTCAGCCTGAGATGAATATAATGTTTTTGTTGTCAGCCTGAGATGAATCTAATGTTTTTGTTGTCAGCCTGAGATGAATCTATTGTTTTTGTTGTCAGCCTGAGATGAATCTATTGTTTTTGTTGTCAGCCTGAGATGAATCTAATGTTTTTGTTGTCAGCCTGAGATGAATCTAATGTTTTTGTTGTCAGCCTGAGATGAATCTAAGGTTTTTGTTGTCAGCCTGAAATGAATCTAAGGTTTTTGTTGTCAGCCTGAGATGAATCTAAGGTTTTTGTTGTCAACCTGAGATAAATCTAATGTTTGATAGATTCCCCATCAATTGTTGGTCAAAGAATGGGCCTGACTTTTCTCTTCTACAGCAAGCGTATTCCAAAAGAACAATGGTGGCTGAAACTGCGACCGCTGCTGAGGATTTTAGCCAAGCACTCGGTGGTCAGCTACGAGACGGAGGCTGAGATGATGAACATTGATGAGGATGATGATGAGCAAGGAGAGCATATACTTTAATTAGAGCTATTTTGATTGGATGTTGTTACAGGATTGAACTCTGTGTTTCGGTGGTTAGAACCTCGAGATTATTGTGCTATGTTTATATTTGTTTGTTTTGGTCAAAACCTTAAATACATTTATCGATATGTTTCCATATGTCATTTGTCTGAATTCCAAACAAATCATTTGCAAATGCTGTAATGTCATAAATAGTAAATAGAATATGGATAAAAGGATTTATACATGATGTGTACTTAACATAACGTAGGTAGTAGAGGCTGACATGTAGGTAGTAAAGGCTGACATGTAGGTAGTTGAAGAGGACATGTGGGTAGTAGAGCCTGACATGTGGGTAGTAGAGCCTGACATGTGGGTAGTAGAAGCTGACATGTGGGTAGTAGAAGCTGAAATGTGGGTAGTAGACAATGACATGTGAGTAGTAGAAGCTGACATGTGACCTGTGGGTATTAGAAGGTGACATGTGGGTAGTAGAAGCTGACATGTGACATGTAGGTAGTAGAAGCTGACATGGGTAGTAGAAGCTAATTTGGGACATGTGGGTAGTAGAGGCTAATTTGTGACATGTGCATAGTAGAAGCTGACATGTGGGTAGTAGAGGCTAATTTGTGACATGTGCATAGTAGAAGCTGACATGTGACATGTGGGTAGTAGAAGCTGACATGGGTAGTAGACAATGACATGTGAGTAGTAGAAGCTGACATGTGACCTGTGGGTATTAGAAGGGGACATGTGGGTAGTTAAAGCTGATATGTGGATAGTAGAAGCTGACATATGACATGTGGGTAGTAGAAGCTGACATGTGGGTAGTTAAAGCTGATATGTGGATAGTAGAAGCTAATTTGGGACATGTGGGTAGTTAAAGCTGATATGTGGATAGTAGAAGCTGACATATGACATGTGGATAGTAGAAGCTGACATGTGGGTAGTAGAGGCTAATTTGGGACATGTGGGTAGTTAAAGCTGATATGTGGATAGTAGAAGCTGACATGGGTAGTAGAAGCTGACATGTGGGTAGTAGAGGCTGACATGTGGGTAGTAGAAGGTGACACATGGGTAGTAGAAGGTGACATGTGGATAGTAAAAGCTGACATGTGGGTAGTAGAGGCTGACATGTGGGTAGTAAAAGGTGACATGTGGGTAGTAGAAGGTGACATGTGGGTAGTAGAAGGTGACACATGGGTAGTAGAAGGTGACATGGGGGTAGTAGCAGCTGACATGTGACATTGTGTTGGTAGTAGCATGACGTGTACATTATCATATAAGGTTTAAATATTCTACAAATGGTACATGTCAAGATGACCTACAGATATGGGCTATGGTGGATATTGGTGATATCAGAACAAGGAAGCTGATTTATCATCAGTATTTCGGAAAGTTAAATTATTGACGGACATCGAAAATTTTGACAGACATACACAGTTTTGGCAGACATACAAAGTTTTGGCAGACATACAAAGTTTTACAGACATAGAAAGTTTTGACAGACATACACAGTTTTGGCAGACACACACAGTTTTTGCAGACATGGAAAGTTTTACAGGCATGGAAAGTTTTACAGACAGAAAGTTTTACAGACATAAAAAGATTTGACAGACAGAAAGTTTTGACAGACAGAAAGTTTTGGCAGACAGAAAGTTTTGACAGACAAACAGTTTTGGCAGACAGATGGTTTTGGTAGACATAGTTTTAGCAGACATAGTTTTGACAGACAGAATGTTTTGGCAGTCATAGTTTTGACAGACATAGGTTGGGCAGAAATAGTTTTGGTAGACAAAATGTTGACAGACATAGTTTTGGTAGACAGAAAGTTTTGGCAGACATGTTGTTGTTTAATGCCTATAATGAGTATGTTTACTCTTTTGTACACCCTGAGTAGCTTTCCTCACATCCTGATGAAGGTGGACAATGGTCGTTCAGGCAGTTATGCTATGCTTGGCTTCATTTATGTGACACTCACTACTACGGGGATCATATTGATCCACATCTCGTCAGCTAGGTCGCCTTGAAAACAGCCTGTTTCCAGGGAACTCTACATGGAAGAGAGAGAGTGGTCTTGGTCGGTATGTTGTGCCTGACCTTGACACGATGTCTGACATCCTGGTCAGTATGTTGTTCCTGACCTTGACGCAATGTCTGACATCCTGGTCAGTATGTTGTTCCTGACCTTGACACAATGTCTGACATCCTGGTCAGTATGTTGTTCCTGACCTTGACACGATGTCTGACATCCTGGTCAGTATGTTGTGCCTGACCTTGACACGATATCTGACATCCTGGTCAGTATGTTGTTCGTGACCAGACTAGCATCTTAATTCCACATTGACAGACATACAAAGCCTTGTCAACATCTAGTCATTAGATAATGTCTTGTTTCTCTGTTTGTAGCTAGTCATTAGATATTGTCTTGTTTCTCTGTCTGTAGCTAGTCATTAGATATTGTCTTGTTTCTCTGTCTGTAGCTAGTCATTAGATATTGTCTTGTTTCTCTGTTTGTAGCTAGTGATTAGATATTGTCTTGTTGCTCTGTCTGTAGCTAGTCATTAGATATTGTCTTGTTTCTCTGTCTGTAGATCGTCATTAGATATTGTCTTGTTTCTCTGTTACTTGCTTTCAACATTGAATAACGATGCGGCTATATGTTGAACATAATGAGTTCTTGTGACAATTATCAAAGTATGACAGACATCATCCTTGGGATATGCCATGAAAGAACATGCAGTACCAAACTGGTATAGCAACAATTGATGGCAGAAGAGAACAACATACAGAAGATGTAAAATGGTGTTTTGTTATAATGGTGTTTTGTTGTAATGGTGTTTTGTTATAATGGTTTTTTTTTGTAATGGTGTTTTGTTATGATGTTGTTATAATGGTGTTTTGTTATAATGGTGTTTTGTTATGATGTTGTTTTGTTGTAATGGTGTTTTGTTATGGTGTTGTTATAATAGTGTTTTGTTATAATTGTGTTTTGTTGTAATTGTGTTTTTGTTATAATAGTCTTTTGTAATAATGGTGTTTTGTTATAAAGTTGTTATAATGCTTTTTTGTTATAATGGTGTTTTGTTGTAATGGTGCTGTATTATAATATTATTATAATAGTGTTTTGTTGTAATGGTGCTATGTTATAATGTTGTTATAATGGTGTTTTGTTATTATGTTGTTATAATGGTGTTTTGTTATGATGTTGTTATAATGGTGTTTTGATATAATGGTGTTTTTTTATAATTTTGTCATAATGTTGCTATAATGGTGTTCTGTTATCATTTGAATTGTTCTCACATTATATTTTACTTGTTAAGAACTTGTTCATGAAAGTAAACAATCAGTTTTCAAAAGTTTGCAAACAATTTTTTCAAAATATGAATTGTCCTCATGGCACATGCTGTTGATGGAGACATATTAGTCAGCAAACAGACAGATGTGGAGTTACTTGGGCAACAAAACTGGATGAAATTAGTAAAATTTGTTGTGGGCAACAAAACTGGATGAAATTACTAGTTTGTTGTGAGCTTGTGTGGGCAACAAAACTGGTTGAAATTAGTAAAGTTTGTTTTGGCCTTATTGTCCAATGTGAGCTAAGGAAAAGATGGTACAGTTTAGTTGACAATTTTTACCAAATAATTCAGAAGTTTTCAATCTCAATTGAAATAATACATTCGTGACGAATATAGAAGAAATGTGTCTCAGAGCAATGTTGGCACGTGACGAATATAGAAGAAATGTGTCTCAGAGCAATGTTGGCACGTGATGAATATCATGGAAATGTGTCTCAGAGCAATGTTGGCATGTGATGAATATAAGAGAAATGTGTCTCAGAGCTATGTTGGCACGTGACGAATATAGAAGAAATGTGTCTCAGAGCAATGTTGGCACGTGATGAATATAAGAGAAATGTGTCTCAGAGCAATGTTGGCACGTGACGAATATAGAAGAAATGTGTCTCAGAGCAATGTTGGCACGTGATGAATATCATGGAAATGTGTCTCAGAGCAATGTTGGCATGTGATGAATATAAGAGAAATGTGTCTCAGAGCAATGTTGGCACGTGACGAATATAGAAGAAATGTGTCTCAGAGCAATGTTGGCACGTGATGAATATCATGGAAATGTGTCTCAGAGCAATGTTGGCATGTGATGAATATAAGAGAAATGTGTCTCAGAGCAATGTTGGCACGTGACGAATATAGAAGAAATGTGTCTCAGAGCAATGTTGGCACGTGATGAATATCATGGAAATGTGTCTCAGAGCAATGTTGGCATGTGATGAATATAAGAGAAATGTGTCTCAGAGCAATGTTGGCACGTGACGAATATAGAAGAAATGTGTCTCAGAGCAATGTTGGCACGTGATGAATATCATGGAAATGTGTCTCAGAGCTATGTTGCAACATGTCACTTTATTACAAATTAACATTTGGTCATATGAACACGTCATTACTATTTATTTATATTGTTTCATTCTTAATTCTGATGTTTTGAAATATCACTATAAACATACGTGTCAGTGTATGTGTCTGTGTTCTAATGTGTGTGTCGGACTCGCGTATCACCACACCATAACGTATGTGTCTGTGTTCTAGTGTGTGTGTCGGACTCATGATTACCACACCATAACATGCGTGTCTGTGTTCTAGTGTGTGTGTCGGACTCACGTTTTACCACACCATAACATACGTGTCAGTGTATGTGTTCTGGTGTGTGTCAGACTCACGTATCACCACACCATAACATACGTGTCAGTTGACAAAATAAATAGACTTCAAAACCAAGCATAACAGGAAATGAGGACCACGCCCATTGGAGAACTGGCAAATGTTGCGAACCTGCAACCAATCTAGGGCTGAAGATATTGCAGAGCCTAACAACAAGGTGAGAGGCTGATCGGCCAATGTAGCAGAGAATAAATGGACTTGGAAGGCTAAGACTCAAGTGGAGCTGTGGTGTCAGTGATATAAAAGTCTTCTACTGGTTCAAGAGAGCTCTGATAGGTGGATTTCATCTCATTCTTGGCAATGAAGAGACTGACAGACTGTCAAGAGATAGTGAGAGGCTGCCTCAACCTGATATAGGTAACTTAAGAAAAGGCCAAGAGGCTTACCTGGTGTAGATACGGGAACAAGAGATTTACCTGTTGTTGGTACAGGAACAAGAGGTTTACCAGGTGTAGATACAGGAACAAAGAGGTTTACCTGGTGTAGATACAGGAACAAGCGATTTACCTGGTGTTGGTACAGGAACAAGAGGTTTACCAGGTGTAGATACAGGAACAAGAGGTTTACCTGGTGTAGATACAGAAACAAGTGATTTACCAGGTGTAGATACAGGAACAAGAGGTTTACCAGGTGTAGATACAGGAACAAGAGGTTTACCTGGCGTAGATACAGGAACAAGCAGTTTACCAGGTGTAGATACAGGAACAAGAGGTTTACCTGGTGTAGATATAGGAACAAGAGGTTCACCTGGTGTAGATACAGGAACAAGAGGTTTACCCGGTGTAGAAACAAGAACAAGAGGTTTACCTGGTGTAGATACAGGAACAAGAGGTTTACCCGGTGTAGATACAGGAACAAGAGGTTTACCCGGTGTAGAAACAAGAACAAGAGGTTTACCTGGTGTAGATACAGGAACAAGAGGTTTACCAGGTGTAGAAACAAGAACAAGAGGTTTACCTGGTGTAGATACAGGAACAAGAGGTTTACCAGGTGTAGAAACAAGAACAAGAGGTTTGCCTGGTGTAGATACAGGAACAAGAGGTTTGCCTGGTGTAGATACAGGAACAAGAGGTTTACCTGGTGTTGGTACAGGAACAAGAGGTTTGCCTGGTGTAGATATAGGAACGAGAGGTTTACCTGGTGTAGATATCAAGATCCAATAATCCATTTAGTATCAAGATAAAATAATTCATCTAGTATCAAGATTCAAGAATTCATTTAGTATCAAGTTCCAATAATCCATTTAGTATCAAGTTCAAATAATCCATTTCGTAGAAAGATACAATAATCCATTTAGTGTTGATACAAGAATCCCCGAGAAAATTCTTCAGTTTTATTTGCTCTGTTTAGCGCGAATGAGCAGCAGACATGCGCTGTCACTTCAAAGGAATAAATCATACAGTATGCGCATTGGACAATGCTGATGTGTTGGAAGAACTTCTGATGAAAATGCCTGCCCTGGCTTGGTGATGGTGGTTAGCAAACTGTTCAACCAAATATGCAAATCTAAATTTTCAATAATAATAGTAGTAGCCCCTTTCAGTCATGACTGACTATAAAGCCCTACATAATTGACTATAATAGCCCCTTACATACATACCTGATCACAGTAGCCCCTTTCAATTGTGACTGACTATAAGATGATGCAACGAACATGACCAAACCATGGTAGTCTTGGCTGCCTAAGGAGAGTGTATATGCTTGGGAGACCGATGGGAAAATGCATTTGTCATTCCATGTAATTCCAAGAAAGATGTTAAACCTGTGCTGTTGTTTGGCATAAGTTGTCCATGTCTGGCTGCCATATAAGCTGGCAACACATGCATTGTACACCATAGCCTTGGTCTTAATTGTCAGTTTTTATATTTCTCAAACACGCATTGGGAGGTGAGATAATATAGCAGTAGCTTTGCCAATGTGACTTTCTATTTCTGGGTCTAGAGACCTTGTCGTTGATGAGAGATCCCAAATTTGTGAGGTCTATTTCTGGGTCTAGAGAGCTTGTTGATGAGAGATCCCAGATTTGTGAGGTCTATTTCTGGGTCTAGAGATCTTGTTGATGAGAGGTCCCAGATTTGTGAGGTCTATTTCTGGGTCTAGAGACCTTGTCGTTGATGAGAGATCCCAGATTTGTGAGGTCTATTTCTGGGTCTAGAGATCTTGTCGTTGATGAGAGATCCCAGATTTGTGAGGTCTATTTCTGGGTCTAGAGATCTTGTTGATGAGAGGTCCCAGATTTGTGAGGTCTATTTCTGGGTCTAGAGACCTTGTCGTTGATGAGAGATCCCAGATTTGTGAGGTCTATTTCTGGGTCTAGAGATCTTGTTGATGAGAGGTCCCAGATTTGTGAGGTCTATTTCTGGGTCTAGAGACCTTGTCGTTGATGAGAGATCCCAGATTTGTGAATTGATGCACAGCTGCCAGTTCATAATTATCGATGTTAAGAGTTGGTGTGGCATCTACTTCCTGTCCCAGCACATTTCTTTTGTTGAGACTTATTGTGAGACCAAAGCCTGGGAGAAGCGATCTATCAGCCTCTGAAGTTCTTGCTGATTGTGGATAACAATTGCAGCAAAAAGCAAGTATCTGATGGTGATCTCCCTTATTTTCGTTTGACCTTGAACCTACAATGAAGGCAATATGAAAAAGTTGGTTCTGCTTACATGACTTTTCCTGAAGTTGCCGACGAGAGAACAGTATGTCGATCGTTGATCTCCCGGACCTGAATCCACACTGCGACTCCGGATACATGCGGTCCAGACCTGAATCCACACTGCGATTCCAGATACACACACTCATTCATGTTTTGTAAGCCGTAGTAAGATAACTCTGGCAAAGACTTCACCACTGAGCAGAGAGACACCTCCATAGTTATTACACTCACTTCTATCACCTCTGTTTTTACATAATGTTACAATCTGTGTATCTCTTATATCTTGAGGTGTAATGTTACAATCTGTGTTTCTCTCTTATATCTTGAGGTGTAATGGCCTCTTTACAGCACTGACGTAACATCATATACAGCAGCTGGAAGAGTGTACCCTTGATAAAACTGCGTAGATCCCGTCAGTGTCAAATACTCTGCTGGGGAGGAAGCTGTCAATGGTTTTATTAAGGTTTTTTACAGGGGGTTAGATATCCACCTCGTCCATACTGGTATCAATTTTGATAGCGTCAAAGCCTGTGGGAGTGATGGTATTGTGACACGAGTAAGGATATTAATAGTGCTCCATCCACCACTTCATCTGCTTTCATTTTTTTGTTTATTTCATTTGTTATGGTTTCAAGTGTTGCTATTTTCTGACTTAAAGGACCAATATCTTTCTATATGCAATCATACATTTGTCTGTTGTTCCCAGTTTTTACTAGGTTTGCATGCTCTTACTAAGCTGTAGCCAGTACTCATTGCACAACGGCTGTTCATTGATCGTGACTTCTGGCGGACTTGAAGGGGTGCAGTGTACCTGCATTTGGAAGCAGGACATACATACAGGACTGAGCTTGCAGATCTTCATTTGTAGGATGAGTTAAGATGTGGATTGTCTTCCAATTTTGAACCAGAATTTAAGAAGCTTGTCGATAAAAAAGAAAACAATTTCAAATTCCACACTGATCAAACAAGTAGAAATTTCAGACAAACATTGTACTCTGCAAGTATTTGCAGTTAAACTACAATATGGGTTGTTGCTTTAGTTAGAGGGCAACATTTTAAGAAAAGCAGTTGCTCCCCTCTGCAGTCGGGAATGAGTCAGTTACATTTCTGGTTTCTGTCCTGAGAAGGAAAGGGAATGAGTCAGTTACATTTCTGTCCTGAGAAGGAAAGGGAATGAGTCAGTTACGTTTCTGTCCTGAGAAGGAAAGGGAATGAGTCACTTACATTTCTGGTTTCTATCCTGAGAAGGAAAGGGAATGAGTCACTTACATTTCTGGTTTCTGTCCTGAGAAGGAAAGGGAATGAGTCACTTACATTTCTGGTTTCTGTCCTGAGAAGGAAAGGGAATGAGTCAGTTACATTTCTGGTTTCTGTCCTGAGAAGGAAAGGGAATGAGTCAGTTACATTTCTGGTTTCTGTCCTGAGAAGGAAAGTCACTTGACCATTATCATCATCAACTGAAATCCCAAAGAGCTCAGGGAAGTTGGTTAATAATAATAAGAGCAACTGCTAATATTTATGTTCAGTAATATATTCTTCTTCTTCGTACGCTGTCAGACGTCAACCTGTATTTTTTAGAAAAAGCAGTGGTCATCCTGCCATAGAGCTCGTCTAGTGTTGCCACTGGTGATGGCCACATGTGCTTTCTCTGGTCCTCGTATTTCGGGCAATTTTGCAGCAGATGTTCAGCGGTCATTTTTCCGGTACCACAGGTGCATTCGTCAGTGCCACCTATCTTCAGTTTATTGAATAGGTGGTTCCTCAGTCTGTTGTGGCCTGTGCGGAGTCTGAAGACCACGACCTGCTCTCTTCTGTCCAATTGGTAACAGGTAGCATTTTTTGTATAGCCAGTATGTTCTGTTTCCCATTTGGCCATGTATCTGGCTCTAATAAGGCTTTTGGACTCTTCGTAGGTCACACTAGAATCTGGTTGTGGTAGTCTTGCACCTTCTTTTGCCAGTCTGTCTGCCTCCTCGTTGCCTTGGATGTTACAATGGGATGGAACCCACTGTACCACTACTCTTTTTGGTGCGGTCTGCTGGCATAGTTGACAGAGTACTGCTCTTAATTCATTAAGTTCAGTATTTTTCTGGATTTTTAGTGCTGTGACTACGGCCAGGGCATCTGTAAAAAGGACTATGTGGCTTTCATTTCTTTTGTCTGTCAGCATTGCTTCTGCTGCAGCCCTCAGTGCCTCTGCCTCCGCTCTGAAATTGCTTGAGAATTTTCCAGTTGCCACTGACAGTGTTATTTTTCTACCATTTTGTAGGCTCAGGAATATCCCTGCCCCTCCATTCTGTGTTGTGTTTGTTACAGAACCGTCGGTGTATGCATGGGTCCAGTCCATGCTTGGGTAGTTTTTCATTATGTACCTCAGGGTTATGTCTCTTCTTTCTTTTTCAGTCTGCCTGTTCTTGTTTCCATACATGGTATATTTTCTGCCACCACCGGAAATATATGCTGCTTCCAGGCAGGTGTGTGTACAGTAGGGATGGGCTTTGGTGTTGTTAATGTGTTTATAGGGTCTTCGTTCATCTTTGCTTTGGCTATTTCTGCAAAGTTTCTACGCTTTAGTTTGCCATTTCCAAATCTATTTAGTCTTTGGTGCATTGGATGGTCTGTCAGTCTTCTGAGTTTCTCTGCTTGCTGCTGGGCTCTGCAGTTTTTTCTGTTGGTCATGGATTGCAGATTTGTAATCTTTTCAAGTTCTACAATTGGCGTTGACTTCATGCCTCCTGTTATAACTCTCATGGCTTGGTTTTGAAGTTTGCTAATTTTGTCAAAGTTCGCCTTTGCTGCTGTTGTCCATGCCGCAATGCCATACTCGAGAACTGGTCTCACTCTTCCAGTGTACAGTTTCTTTAGTATACTTTTGTCTGCTCCTCAGCTTGTGCCAGCAAGTTTCCTCATGATTGCCATTCTTTGTCTGGCTCTCATTCGGTTTCTCCCGATCTGACTTTTCCATGTCATGCGCCGATCAAATGTGACTCCCAAGTAGTTTGGGTTATTGTTTGGCCGCAGATATTTGCCGTTAAGACTTATTTTGGCGTTCTGGGGTTTATTTGAAAGCGAGAATATCGTACATGTTGTTTTTTCCTCGTTTATTTTGACCAGCCATGAGTTCGCCCACTCCTCCAGCGATGTTAGGGCCTGCTACATCCATTTCTTGCTAGGGTGAGATTTTTTTCAGAGGTCCACATAGCCAGATCGTCTGCAAACATGGAGCTGTGGACTCTTCTTGGTATATTCTCTGTGATGTTATTTATATACACCAGGAAAAGTGTGGGTGACAGTACTCCCCCTTTGGGTACTCCCTGCTCAAGCGTCACCTTTTTGCTCATCTGCCCTTGTACTTGAACTCTGGCTGTTCTGTTTTTGAGGTAGTGGCTGATCCATCTGTACATTTTCCAACAAACTTCACTTCTTCGTAGCTTGACTTAAAGTCCCTCTTTCCACACCTTGTCAAATGCCTTCTCTAAATCCACCCAAACCGCTACTGTATGCTTTTTTTCCTGGTAAGCATCCTCTATTTTCTGGGCTATGAGAGTGATCTGGTCTTCAGTGGATCTGTGCTGTCTAAAGCCTACTTGCTGTGGAATTAGTATGTGTTTTTCTTCCAGATGCCACATCAGTCTGATGGTTATCATACACTCCATCAGTTTGCCTACACAGCTCAGTAGACGGATAGGCCTGTATCCATTTGGATCTGTTCTATCTTTTTCTTTCTTTGGTACTGGTATAATTACATCATCTTTCCATGCCTGCGGTACAATTCCCCTTTTCTAGCTTTGGTTCAGGACTGATAGTAACTTCCTCTTTGCTTTTTGGCCCAGCCCCATCAGCATTTCGTTTGTTACCCCATCTTTTCCGGGCGATTTCTTTTTCTTTAAAGTTCTCATGGCCTCTTCCATTTCATTCATTGGTAGTTTTGCCATCATGTGCTCCTCTGGTGCCATATTGATGTTGTCGTGGCTCTTTTGTTCTTCACTAATGTCTGTATGCCTATCTGTAGGGACATCAATCTGGTTTGCTCTGGCATAATGTTCTATAAAGGCGTTTGCTGTTTTTTTTCTAGTGAGCATGTTGTCGCCCTGCTTGATGGTAATTTGTTTGTTTGATGGAGTTTCATCATTCATGGCTCTGGCTAACTTCCATAGTTTGTTCCCTTCCTTATCTAAATTGAGGCTTTCTGTTTTGTTTTTGCAGCTGTCTCTTGTTATTTGGTTTAGTGTTCTTTTGTATTTCGCCGTGGTGGCTTTGAGGGCGATATTTGCCTCCATAGATTGTTCTCTCTCTGCCATGTTCCTAGCATTTGAGACTTCGTCTTCCGCTTTCTGCAATTCATCATTCCAGTATGGCTTGTAGTTTTTCCTTGCCCCTCTTGGGATGGTTTCGGTGGCTGCTTGCATTATTGCTTTGCTTAGGCTTTCCACCATGGGTTTCATATTGTTATTCCGTGTGTTGATGGTTTCACACAGCCCATCTGTCAGGATTGCAAATCTGTCCCAGTCGGCTTGTTTATAATTTCAACGTGGGAGCAGTTTTATTTCCCGTGGGCCTACTTCCATGTCAACTTCTAGCCTAATTGGCCTGTGGTCGCTACCTGCCAATTGGTTTAGCACCTGGCGGTCTATTTTGTGGTGAATATCCACCGTGGAAAAGGCCAAGTCTGGAGTAGAGGTGGTATGCCATGTTCTAAAATAGAAGCTAGGGCTATCCTCCGGCCGATTGATAAGAAAAAGATTTGTGTCTTCTCCCATTTCATCACCTCTGTTATCTGTGTCCGAATATCCCCATATCTCCGAGTGGCTGTTGAAGTCCTTGATTTCCATACTCAAGAGCGACATGTCTTTGTTTGGTGGGCCATACAGGTTGAAGATGCGGATCTTCGTTTCTTGTGTCATTATGTCGACTCCTACAATTTCTGCTTGTCCAGTGTGACAACTACCGCGCTACTCGGTATGCAGTTACGTGTTAGAATCAGAACCCCTCCTTTGTGACCTTCTCTATCAAGACGGAAGGTCTGGTATCCTCTGATTGAGAATTTGTGGTTGTTGTTGAGGTGCGTTTCTATGATACATGCCACGTCAATCTTACCTTCATGCAGGTGATGTGTTAGGGAAAGCGTTTTGTTAATGACTCCCTCCGCATTCCACTGTAATATTCTGAGGGTCAGTAATATTTTCAACAGGTAGCTGATGGTTGGCATTCCTGTCCTACATAATTTTGTAGTGTTAAACCAATCTCCTGCTTTATTTATACAATACCATTGATTTATATTTATTATTTATACAATACCATTTATTTATATTTATTATTTATACAATACCATTTTTTTTATATTAATAGAGTACCGTACACATAATTTAACCAGTAACATTTATTTATTTGTTGTCTAAGACCAAGTTGCAAGACAGCATTTGATAAATGTTTTTGATTTTGAGATATTACGAATATAAGACATCTAAACAACCCAATAAGACATCTCAACAACTCAATAAGACATCTCAACAACTCAATAAGACATCTCAACAACTCAATAAAACATCTCAACAACTCAATAAGACATCTCAACAACTCAATAAAACATCTCAACAACTCAATGACAATCTGACGTGTTACCCCAAAACTTGGGCACCACTTTTCATGTTTAATATTTGCTGCTGACAAAACAAACAATTCAACCTAGGAGATCAAGATAGGGGGGGGCGCTTGTAGATAAAAGAAAGTATAATTATTCCAGATTTTGTGGATCATATTTTGTGTCGATAAATGTTCACCTGGTTGCTGTTATTCCAGACTTGGTTCTCCTGGTCAACCAGAGCAGATCATTTCAGTTGCAAAATGGATAGAATCTATCAACCTGAACAGAAGATATCAATTGAACCCAGAATCAGTAGTTCAGAATATGTTATGAAATATTGAAATTAATTTGTTCAAAATAAAACAATAATCACCCGAGAGATTACAAGCGGTAGATCATAGCCATCTATAGTTTAGAAGGCCTACTGACTCACTGGAAAACCCCCTTGAAAGACTGACGACTAAATAATGAAACTGTGTCAACTATTGTCCGTTTTACAATGGTTGACGTCAATTGCCGCCTAATATCTGAATAACCATTACACCGATATGCGCGATTATTTGCACGTGAACTTATCTTTTCAATGTCCAAATGACTTAATAATTTACATTGTGTCAGGTAGTGCCATTTTATTAAAGTGGCTAGTTCTTTTGATATTTCTTAGCAAAGGAATTATTTTGTCCCTTAAGAAAATAATTTACTGTCAATTTTTATTAATGACTTTTTTTTAGAAAAAAACGTCTCTTCAATTTGAATGCGGTTTTCTACATTAGGTTCTACATAATGCCCTTTTGTAATATAGTTCATGTGTTTTAGGAGCTGTAAGAAGTAACTGGGCATTTCATAGAACAAATATGTGAAAATGTTAAAGCACACGATAAATAGAACATATAAGGTACATACTTCAAATGGGTTAGTTCAGGTTTATAAATAGATGCTGGAGCAAACAATAAATGGTTATAATTCAGTTCTGAGATCCATCTTCCAGCTGAGTGGGGTGGCTCTGAGTAGGACGGTTTTGCCAAGGTGATGGAAACTTCTATTTCTCCGAAAGCAAACATGTAGGTTAATTTTTCACTTAATCATAGTCGGATGATTCTAACACATTGATGACTGCTCTCGGAAGAATGAACGACGGTCCACCTTTTTTCCAATAGCCGTCTTTCTCTTTCAAGACATGGTCCTCACATTTAGCCCCAAAATATTTATCTATATTTGAGAAGGCTGCATACTTTAGTTCTTTCATATCGCATAGTTTGAAAGTTCTATTTTCAGTTGCTACTTGTCCTTTAAGGAGCACCAATTAGTGAGGGGTATTATTTTTATAATTGTTGAAACTTTATAAAAAATGTATATTTCCATATAAAGGTTGGGCATGTGCTGTAAAGATGATAACCCTACATCATGGTATCAATTATTGGAATGCATCATTCTAAATGTTATTTCAAAACGTAATGAAAAAAAATACTGAACATTTATATCCGAAAAAAATAGCAAAACTCTCCATGTTATTTCTCCTGTGCCATTGATCATAGACACTTCTTTTTTTCTTAGAATAATATTCAAGATTATCCCTTCATTATAGACTACAGCCAAAGCTACGTCTTTTACGATTGTGTTTTTATGAAAATTCAAATATTCACTCAATTTTGCCAAAAAATGGATTGTCAAATTATAAAAACTCTTACACTTTGCAAGATAGATTGATTTCCATAGTTCACAACTAAATAAATGTTTTTTAGAATATCTGTGCAAAGTTGCAGGACAATTGCTTTAAAAACCAAAAATTCACCACACAAACCGTTTCGTCTGTACATTGCAGTTTTCGACAAAAAGTTTAGGAAACTATTTTTTACCATTTTCTGATGATTAAATACCTTGATTCTTATCAATAACCTGCAACCTGATAAATGAACACTGCAATAACTGATTGCCAATCATTTAGTACAAATCTCTTCCTATTTTTTGCCCTCCTTGCATCATAGGATGCCTTAATAGCTTTCCTTTGAGTTCCTTTTGTGCGACCAAATATTCTTGTGTTCACAAGACTCTCTCAGATACCTGCAAGTATGTCATTCCATTTCCTCCATTACCAACAGAGATTTGGTCCCATCATTATAAACAGAAACTACAATAGCAACAACAGCTTTCACATTAGTTAGACCAGGATTCTTATTCTAGGAACATCATTTTAAGATAGCATTGTTCTGTCAATCATTGATATTTTGTGTATTTCCTTCAAGACACTTTTTTAGTAGTTTATTCCTGTCGCGGTCCTAAAATACTGGTTTTATATTAGCCATAACAATAGGAGGTAGGTTACTGGTGTGTTTGTATGAACAGTTTTATCTGCTACAGCTTTGCTATATGGACACCATTTGTTGTGGCTGTTTTTATAATTTGGTAATGACAAGTTCATAACACAACAGAACATCTGTAGGTCTGTAAGCCTTTATCCAACACATCTCAATGCTAATAGTAATACAGTCCAGCTGTTTATTGAATTCACACACAAATTTCCCATATATATATATATATATATATTTGATTACATGAAGAAAATGATGTATATTGTAATTGTTTCTGCTACAATGAAACTCAAACTCACTGCCTCGACCCTTCCTCTTTGTCTCTAGCAATTGTGCATTGGAATAACGAAAGTGACATCAGTGGTCAGTGAACTTTAAGAGATTCAATGTTGATGTTGTACCAAAACGTAATCTCCCGACACAACGCATTCCGTTCTCCAGACTATATTCTGTTCAGAGCTTGGAAGCGGGAGATTAAGAACGTTCAGCGCTTGGTAGAGGGAGATTTAGAACGCTTAGAGCTTGGTAGAGGGAGATTGAGAACGTTCAGAGGTTGGTAGCGGGAGATTAAGAACGAAGAAGAAGAACAGACCTAACCTACAGTCCACTAATTAAATTGTTACATAGTTCGACATCTGCTTCTTTGGTAGACCTATCACCATATAACTTACGTTTCCTATTAACTTTTTTTTCTTATCTTAGCGTCACATGATTTCATTTCTCAAAATTCTCACAAAACTGTTCTTCTTTGAAAATTACAATTTGTATGAGCTAAATATGTGACTCACATATCCTGTCATGTACCTTAAGTGGGGAGTACTCATTATATTATAATTTTAAAAGGGAGCTTGAAAACCCCGATTGTTTGTTGTGAAAACTAAATTCTAGGGAGTAAAAGTTTGAAACTAGTAACTCGCAGCCATTTTAAATTATTAAGACATATTTTTCGGGACTGACCTCAGGCCTGTTTGACAGTCTATATCCTAAAAACTACTGCTGCTAGACATTGAATTCTACTTTGAAAGGAGATTGATTATACTTTCCCAACAGCTCAACAACATTCAATTACCGAACAAAACGCATTTTGACAAGATTCTCGGTGGCACGCCCCCCCCCCCCCCCCCCCCCACTAAACTTTTGCTAAAACGAGTTCAATTGGGTTTCAGTGGAAATGGTCAGGTGACAGTCTCAAACAATTGGGTTTCAGTGGAAATGGTCAGGTGACAGTCTCAAACAATTGGGTTTCAGTGGAAATGGTCAGGTGACAGTCTCAAACAATTGGGTTTCAGTGGAAATGGTCAGGTGACAGTCTCAAACAATTGGGTTTCAGTGGAAATGGTCAGGTGACAGTCTCAAACAATTGGGTTTCAGTGGAAATGATCAGGTGACAGTCTCAAACAATTGGGTTTCAGTGGAAATGGTCAGGTGACAGTCTCAAACAATTGGGTTTCAGTGGAAATGGTCAGGTGACAGTCTCAAACAATTGGGTTTCAGTGCAAATGGTCAGGTGACAGTCTCAAACAATTGGGTTTCAGTGGAAATGGTCAGGTGACAGTCTCAAACAATTGGGTTTCAGTGGAAATGGTCAGGTGACAGTCTCAAACAATTGGGTTTCAGTGGAAATGGTCAGGTGACAGTCTCAAACACATGTGACCATGCTCTTGGTGCTCTTGTATCAACTTGTCTACATGATATAAGTCTGTGTGAATAGTGTCCGTGTGATGTGTGTCTGTGTGAATAGTGTCTGTGTGAGGTGTGTCTCTGTGCGGTGTGTCTGTGTGAGGTGTGTCTGTGTGTTGGTGTGCCTGTATGAGGTGTGCCTGTGTGAGGTGTGTCTGTGTGAGGTGTGCCTGTATGAGGTGTGTCTGTGTGAGCTGTGCCTGTGTGTTGGTGTGCCTCTCTGGTCTGTTGGTCATCTCTAACCTGGTCTGTGTTGCCGTGATGTGCAATATCCTCATACAGCCGACACGCACAGATGAGCTGGGTAACCCTAACTGTTCCTTTGGTCTGCTCACAAAGGTCACGGATGTTCTGTCGGAAATATCAAAAAGAGAGTCGATCTGATCTCATTTACTTGCATCTCAAGGAAGGTCCACATAAAGCCACATACAGTCCCACATATACCCACACATAGTCCCACATAAAACCACATATAGTCCCATATAAAATCACACATAGTTCCACATAAACCTACCTAAAACCAGTCCCACATTAATCCACATAAACCTGAATAAAACCACACATGAACCCACATAAAATGTCCCACATACACCCACATAAACCCACATTTAGTTCCACATAAACCCACTTAAACCACATAGAGCCACACAGTCCCACGCAAAACCACACATAAACTCATAGAAACCCACATAAACTAACACAAACCAACATAAATCAACATAGTCCCACAGAAAGGCACCCAAATAAACCCACAAATCCACATTCAGTTCAGTTCGTCCCGTAACCCATCAGGTCGTTGGGGCACACATAAAGACATGAAAATCCCACGCCAGCTCTCTCTGTCTGTCGCCGCCTGACGTATCTCACCGGGACGAAGGCCTGACCACTCAGTGATGTTGTCCACCCATCTCTTCCTTGGACGTCCTCGCCCTCTCTGTCCCGGTACGGATTCAAAGAGTATAGAGTTGGTAATTCAGTTGGATCTCGCGACGTGCCCGCACCAGGCCATCTTTCGTCTTTTGATAGTTGTGAACAGATCTTCAAAAGGACCAATAGCGTCTTCAACTCTCTGACGGATGTCTACGTTCGTGACACGATCCTTATATGTAACACTTAGGAGTTTTTTTATAGCACTGCATTTCCATTGCACGTTTTCTGCCCTGGATATCTGCTGTAATGGTCCAGGTCTCGCAGGCATACAGAAATATTGACAGCACCAAAGAGCGCATTAGTCTAACTTTTATGCCAAGTGCGAGCCGCTTGTCTTGCCATGTAGGTTTCAGCCGAGTCAGCGCCGCTGTTGTTTGTGCTATTCTTGCAATTACCTCTGGCTTCGAACCCTCTTCACTGATCAGCGATCTAAGATATTTGAAACGTTTCACCACCTCAAGTACCTGCCCATTTGCCTCTATTACAGATTGAAACACTTCAACGTTATTGGTCATGAGTTTTGTTTTATCAGCATTAATTTCCATACCAAAACTCAGGGCCGTTCTATCCAATCTACCAATCAACTCCTGGAGTTCCCTTTCTGTGCCTGCCAATACATCAATATCATCAGCAAAGCGGATGTTTGGGATAAGCCTGTCACCTATTTTAACCATGCCAGCATGTCCTTTTAAGGTCGTCTCCATTATTCTCTCCAAGAAGATATTGAAGAGTGTGGGGGAGAGTATACAACCCTGTCTCACACCCACCGTCGTACGGAACCAATCGCCTAGCGTTCCCTCTACTGAGACAGCGCTGGTCGCCTGCTGATAAAGGTTTGCAATTACCCTCACAATATCACCGTTGAACTTATAATGCCTCATTGTTGACCATAGCACCGCATGCCACATTAAGGCACACATAAACCCACACGTAGTCCCACATAAACCCACAAATCCACAGAAAGGCACACATAAACCCACACGTATTCCCACATAAACCCTCATAAACCCACAAATCCACAGAAAGGCACACATAAACCCTCACGTAGTCACATAAACATTTAGTAATCCATGTCATAGACTCGCTCAACCATGTTTAGTAATACTGGGACCTGTATTATTATATACTTTTCTGTGTATCTCCCTTAGACTAAATAGTAATCCTTGAAATAACTTCTCTCTTAATATTGAACATCATCATGTAGCATGCCCTTTATAGAATGTCGCTCCCAGCACAGTCTGTCTGAAAGAAACTCGTTCCTTAACAAAACCCTAGCCTCCGCCACAGTCATATCCAGGCATTCCTGGATATCTTGGTACCATCGTCTTCTTGGTCTACCCCTTCCTCTTTTGCCTGGCACCATACCTTCCATCACTGTTCTCTCAAGACCGTTGTGTCTCTTGATGTTACCAAAGTATTTACATTTTCTAGCCAAAATGGAATATATAAACCAGTTTTCTTCTATGTTCAGCTCTTGCCGAATGTTTATATTTATCTTTTTCTCCGTCCAGGGTATTCTGATGATCTTTCTGTAACATTTTGACTCGAAGGATTCGATTCTTTGTCTAAACGTTTTGGTAATCGTCCATGATTCGCAGCCATTTAGCGCCAAAGGAAAAACACAGGCTCTCAAGACTTTTACTTTTGTCGTTTTGTTGGTTCTCTGTCATAATTTTGTCAGGTTGTCAAGTCTCTGCGTTGCCATGGCTAGTCTTTTTCTGATTTCTTTCGAGCAGGTTTCAGGATAGGCTTCTCAACCACTGACCATCTCCACACAATCAACTAATTAATGGAGGGCGCATGAAGTACAGATACCTTTTTGGCTCGTGTTCGATGATTATGAAAAGGCATGGGAATAACTGCGGTGCTGGATGCCCTGGGGAATCAAAGAATTGCAGAAAATACGCTCAACTGGTAGGGGAGATAACACGCGGATGTGGACCGGATATGACCCTCTTCTATAGACCCATCACCATACCGGTACAACATGGCGTCCGACAGGGGAATACAATCTCCCCTAAGCTCTTTACAGCGGCCTCTGAGGAGGTCTTTAAACACATGGACTGGGAGGGTAGGGGCATAAACATGGGAGGATAATGGCATAAACATGGGAGGACAATGGCAAAAACATGGACGGGGAAATCTTACTCATCTGAGGTTCGTTTATGACATGGTCATCCTCAACCACAACGTCAAAGAAGAAGAGAAAAGCCTGAATGAGCTGAGCAGAGCAAGTTGGCTTACAAATCAATAGAAAGAAAAAAACTGTCAGTGCTCAAGACCTAATGCCTAAAAGGAATTACGCGACTTGGAGATTGTCCCGTCGAAAACGTCAATTCGTAAATCTACTTGGGCCAAGAGATCACCAACTGCCATTTAATAAATGGGGAGACCTGGGATCAAGATGCGGAGCAGCGCATGAGCTGCAGTGGTCAGCGACCCATAGCTGACTGCTAGCGTCAGGGCCAGCGAACCATAGCTGCCAAGACCCTTCTACACCTCCACGCGGTGATCCTGGATAACAGGCTGCAGTAAGGCAGACTGGCTAAGGAGAAGGGATCGAAGAGGGAATGCTAACCCGGTACTCAAAAAATGCTTGCTGAAGTCGGATGTGTTGGACCGAAAGGTGCAAATATCGCAGCCAAGCTGTAAACAACGACACAACGCATTCCGTTCTCTGGACTACATTCTGCTACTTGAGCCCTTTCAGGGTTTGGTAGTGGGAGATTGAGAACGAACGAAGAAGAAGAAGAAATGGGGAGACCTCACGAAGGATAGCAGCGGGCTGGCGCAGCTTCAACCATATTAAACCCATACTGCAACAGATGCGAAACGTCAACTCTAGGGCTCACACCTTCACCAGTCTGGTTATTCTATCCATGGTATAGGGCTGCGAGGTGTAGAACCTACGGAAAGCTGATGCAGAAAGACTACGCGTTGCCCAACGAGCAATGGCGCGAAGAACATTGGAGATCTCCATTCGAGACCAAATCAGAAACGCAGAGATCAGACGTCGAACTTCCTTCTCTGACATCATAAATGTTGCGATGTTACGAAAATAGAGATGGGCCGGCCATGTGGTGCGCTTGTCGGATAACAGATGGACACGAAGAGTGACGTCGGGGTGGCCATACAACTGTAACCGCTCTCGCTGGCAACCGAGGATGAGGTGGAGAGATGGCATAATGCAGGCCATGAGCCCACAACCTGGCATCAGACACACGGGCCTGATTGAAAACCAGGATGTTAAGATTTCAAGCAATCGCTATTGTTGTCAGTTCTGGAGCCCAGATATTAAAAATGTGTGACCTGATCTATTTCCTCACCACCCACTGTAAATTTAAGTTGACATTGTGTTTTGTCGGTGGTCATTATCTTTGTTTTATTTATGTTTATAAACGTGTTTTTATATTAACTGTGTCCATTCACGGATGCCAGTAGCTACTTCAGTCCTTCTGCACTTCTTGATAGTATCCCTGTGTCGTCTGCATATCGTAACTCTGCAATCTCGTAACCGCCAATCGTTAATGTATCAAAACTTTCCATATTCTCATCTTCTCTAAAATTTCTCCTTATACATTCCGCAAAGATGAAGTATAGATAAGGTGAGAGGACACATCCCTATCTTACTCCCTTTTGTACTGCGAACCAATCTGATAGTTGCCCAGCGGACAGTGGCTCGTTGATCTTGGTATAATGTTTCAATGAGATGTATAATGTGCACAGGAAACCCCATTTCCTTCATGATGTTCCACAGATTTTGATGTTTTACCGTGTCGAAGGCCTTGGTGTAATCAATGAAACACATGTACAGGTCTACATTAAGCTCTCTACATTTTTGTAGATATTCCTCATATTGAATATATGATCTCTGGTCCTTTTGTCTTTCTAAAACCTGCTTGGACTTTGTGAATTTCAGATTCAAATCCGTTCCCTATTATTCTTAATAGGATCTGCAAGAGTATCTTGCTAGCGTGGACGATTAGTGCGATAGTTTGGTAGTTTGTTCATAGCTTTATATTGCCTTTTTGGGGAGAGGAATATGATATTGAACACGAAGACTTTAGACTTACAAAACCATAATGCATTTTATTCCACGTCTTCGATACGATTACACAAATACACAATTACACAAATACACGATTACACGAATACACGATTACACGAATACACGATTACACGAATACAACTCAGAGACTTTCTGCCATTAGCAAGATGGTTTATCTGAGGTAATCGATTACCAGGTTCGTATTAATTGGTTTAATTCTAATCTATTTCAGTCCCTAGCAACATTAATACAATTGTTAACTACGTTATTGTTTATTGTTCCTAGTCTATCGTAACGTGTCTATGACTTCTGGCGTTCGTTCGTTCGTGTTTAAAAAAAGGCTTCTTGAATTCGTGCTCAGGGAAACGATTGCCAAAACTTTCTGTCAAGAATCAGGATAGCGCTTGATAGTGTTTCGGGACACATCAACTGACCAACAGATAATCAATAGATAATCAATAGATAATAATCAACAGATAATTATCAGATAATCAACATATAATCAATAGATAATCAACATATAATCAATAGATCAGCATGCTGGAGCCATGTGTGCGCCGGCCTCAGCTTCGTCGATGTTGTGACATCTCCATAAGTCATCTGTTGCGGTTCCCCAATTGTGAGCTCAATAGTTATCGATGCAAACTCAGCCGCCAGTTTGGGTCTTCCTCTCTGAGTGTACTAACGCATGACTTTTATGTGCATCTTGCCCTGCCATCTTTCTTGGTTACTGATGAGATCTAATCACGTGATCTTTGCTGAGGGACCAGCTACGTTTCTGTTGCCATAGTTACTAACCGGTGACCTCTTGCTTCCAATTCCTCGATCCTTCCCAAGGTGCCGCCACTTCTTTGGATATCTTCAGAAGAAATTCCCTGATGCATGCTGCTGGATCTGATTATTTCAACTACGCCCGTCTACACTCTCCTCTTTATGGTAATGGCACTTGGAATAACCTTTCTCCAGAAACCTTTCTAGCTTTGACGCAATAACTTTTACATAATAAAAATTGATAATGGAAGACAGCAGTTTATGTCCCTTTCATAGTTAACGTTCTCTTGCCCGTATTTCGGTCAACGACCAGTTAAAATAATGAACCACGCCAAGCATTGTTCGGAATGACTGAGCTAAAGTTAAACTTTGAATAATAGGCTAGTCATTGTTTCTCGCTGAGTTTGGTGTGACCCTCAACAGCGGTCTACAAATATCATTTCTTAAGAATAGTAATTCTCTAGTAACCTTAAGTCGGACAAAAGGCAGTTATAATGCTCTTGCAGTGGCCGCATGGTTAGGACATTGCCACACCCACACAAACCCACCCCGCAGTAAATTAACATAAACTCAAATTAGCACAAGAATGCCGATATAAATCCAGGTAAATTTACATGAACACACATTAAACCACACAAACATACGATAACCTACACAAACCCACAATAACACACACAAACCTACATTAACCTACACAAACCTAAACAAAATCTACTTAAACCCACATGAACACAATTAAATCCTCATAAAACCACATAAACCAAAGCCAGCCCACATTAACCAACGTTAACCCACATACTTTAACTTAACTTAACGTCTTTATACTGGTTTAGTAGACTCTGTCGAGTTTGCATACAACCAGTTTCATTTGCATTTCCTTGCTCTAAAAGCAATGCACATCCAATTTATTATTAAATGCATTAGTTGTCCCTGCCTCCACTACCTTCTGTAACAATGCATTCCAAGCATTCACCACTCTCCTACTAAATAAATATTTCCTAATATCTAATCTGTACCTCTTTTTAGTTAATTTGTAACTATGCCATTTTGTTCTCGTGGGTGGTTTTGTTTTGAAAAAAAGCTTGTATTAGTTTAATTTATCCATTCCTCTGATCATCTTATAAACCTGTATTAAGTTACCTCGAATTCTTCTCTTTTATAGACACTGCAGGCCGGTTTATCCGATTCTTTCCTCACAACTGTAATTCTGGATCCCACTATCATCTTTGTCGCTCTTCTTTGTATTCTTTACAGCATGTTTATATCCCCTCTACGATAAGGACTCACACATGCACACAGTACTCCAATCTAGGTCTAACTAAAGCTTTATACAGTTTGACAGTCACTTCCTTGCTCCTATGTTTAATATTTCTTATTATCATACCTAACATTGCATTTGCCTTTTTCACTGCTACATGGACTTGCTCACTCACCTTACCTGTAGAATCTAATATAACCCGTAGGTCCCTTTCCTTATCTATCTTTTCTTTCTAATTAAGTTCTCTTCCATTTTGTAATAATGTTCCAAATTTGAACTACCCATGTGGATGACTGTACATTTATCTACATTAAACTCCATTTGCCAGCTTACAGAACATTCTCGAATTTTATCTAAATCCGACCTCAATATATCCACTTCCGCTTTAGATGAGAAACTATTGCATAGTTTTGCATTATCAGAAAATTTTGCAATTATGGATTCCATATCAATGTCCAAATCATTTATATATATCAAGAATAAAATTGGTCCCAAAACCGAGCCCTGTGGCACTCCACTTTTCACTTCACTCCACTCAGAGTACTCCTTATTTATGCCCACTCTCTGCCTTCTTCCACTTAACCAATTTTCAATCCCTTTGGCAACTTCTCCACCTATTACATGTGATTTTTACTTTCGAAATAATCATTGATGAGGTACTCTTTCAAAGCCATTTGTAAAATCTAGATAAATAACATCCACTGGTTCCCCGTTATCATTTTAGTAACCTCCTCCATGAATTCTAATAGATTTGTTAAGCAAGATCTCCCTTTAGTAAGCCCATGCTGACTATTTCTGATTAGATTAAATTTGTCTAAATGCACTACAATGGTTTATTTGATTATTGACTAACAATTTACAGACTATGATCGTTAATCTTTCAGTTCAGTTCATCCCGTAACCCATCAGGTCGTTCGGGCACACATGAAAACACTCTCAAAATCCTACGCCATCCCTCTCTGGCTGCTCATCTCGTAACCCGTCAGGTCGTTGGGGCACATGAAGACACTCCCAAAATCCCCCGCTATCCCTGTCTGTCTGTCGCCGCCTGACGTATTTCACCGGGACGAAGGCCTGGCCATTCTGCGATCTTGTCCACCCATCTCTTCCTTGGACGTCCTCGCCCTCTCTGTCCCGGTACGAAACCAAAGAGTATCGAGTTGGTAATTCCGTTGGACCTCACGACGTGCCAGCACAAGGCCATCTTTCGTCTTTTGATAGCTGTGAACAGATCTTCAAAAGGACCAATAGCGTCTTCAACTCTCTGACGGATGTCTACGTTCGTGACACGATCTTTATATGTAACATTTAGGAGTTTTCTATAGCACTTCATTTCCATTGCACGTATCATGCCCTGGATATCTGCTGTAATGGTCCAGGTCTCGCAGGAATACAGAAATATTGATAGCACCAAAGAGCGCATTAGTCTAACTTTTATGCCGAAGGCGAGCCGCTTGTATTGCCAAATAGGTTTCAGCCTAGTCAGCGCCGCTGTTGTTTGTGCTATTCTTGCAATTACCTCTGGCTTCACTGATCAACGATCCCAGATATTTGAAACGTTTTACCACCTCAAGTTCCTGCCCATTTGCCTCTATTACAGATTTAAATCCTGCTACGTTATTGGTCACGAGCTTTGTTTTATCAGCATTTATTCCCATACCAAAACTCAGGGCCGTTCTATCCAATCTACCAATCAACTCCTGGAGTTCCCCTTATGTGCTTGCCAATACATCAATTTCATCAGCAAATCGGATGTTTGTGATAAGCTTGTCACCTATTTTAACCGTGCCAACATGTCCTTTTAGAGTCGTCTCCATTATTCTCTCCAAGAATATATTGAAGAGTGTTGGGGAGAGTATACATCCCTGTCTCACATACACCGTCGTACGTAACCAATCGCCTAGCGTTTCCTCTACTGAAACTGCGCTTGTCGCCTGCTCATAAAGGTTTGCAATTACCCTCACAATATCACTGTTGAACTCATCGGTCTATAATTTGCTGGATCTAATTTTTTTTCCCCATTTTGGATAAGGGAATCACTCCTGCATCTTTCCAATCCCGTAGAACAATCTCTTTTGCAAGTGATTGAGAAAATAATAAAGCCAATAGTTTTGCTAGTTGGTCTCTAATTTCAAACAGCAATTTTGCATGAATACGATCTAAGACCTGGACATTTATCCACTTTCAACCCCTCCAATTTTTTAAACGCCATTTCCTCTGTATCCATATCTCTTAGAAAAATATATATAGGCTCTGGGATCTTGGAGCAGTCCTTTTTTGTGTAGACTGTGCCAAAGTACTGATTGAGTAGATTAGCTGCCTCCCTATTCTCACTTATTATTTTCCATGTACTGTCTACGAGAGCGCCTACTTTGTCTTTTGATCTTTGTTTATTTTTAACATAAGAGAAGAATCTTTTACTATCAGTCTTGATCTCATAAGCAAGTTTTTTTTCGAAGTCTATTTTTGCTGTTTTATTCACTTTCTGGACTATGTTCTGCATGTCCAAATATTTTAAATGTTTTTTTTTTATTTACCTGCCTCTATATATTGTTCCATACTTTATTTTTAGCTCTTCTACATTTAACTACAAATCTAGTAATCCACTTTTTACGCTTGGGGTTTACCTCCCTACATGGAACACTTTCCTCTTTGAGCGTTTCTAGAACTGTTTTAAAACTCTCCCACTCCTGTTCAACATCTGTTCCTACGACAATATCTTTCCAGATTATGTGGTTCGCTGCCTCTTTCATCTTCTTAACATCTGCCTTAGAGTAGTCGTATGTTCGCTTGTTTATGTTTCCTTCTTTCCGTGCCATAAGATCCCAACGGATGATTTGATGGTCACTTGAGCCAAACAGTTCCCCAAAGGTGACGTTTTCAATCATATTTTCCTCTGTAGTAAAAACTAAGTTAAGTGTGTTTTTGCCTCTGGTGGCTGCTTCTACATGTTGAATTAATAAATTGTCAGTTATGTACTTAACAAAAGGTTTTGACTCTACAAGTGCTTCTGCCATATCCCACTTTTTTTCTGGAAAGTTTAAATCTCCCATTAATAATAATGTCCCTTCACTTGCCTTTGCTATGCTACTAATCAGCTCCTCATCTTCCTGTTTTTGACTTGATGGGCATCTATAGCAAACCCCAACCACTGTTTTTTCACCCCCACTTTCTATTACTTCCCCTACACTTTCATTTTGTTTACCACATGAAAAATCATCTTTGATCGTTATATTAACTGAATTTACACAGTATAATAAAACGCCACCTCACTTAGCCGTGTCTCCAACTACCCTATCTTTCCTTAACTGTATATCCCTCTGTTTCAAGTTCACTATCTGCAATGTCCTCATATGTCCATGATTCTTTTAACCCTATTATATCTGTTTTTTTCTCTTCTACATACAGTTCCAATTATTCTCTTTTATTTACTATGCTTCTCACATTTGCATAAAAACATTTTAGTTTGTAATTGTGTTGCTTTTACCATTTTTGCTTTTGCTTTATCATTTTTATTTTTTATTTTTCACTACTTATTTTACACTTCCTTGACCCCAACTCTCCCCTTTGACTACATTCTCTATAGCACCCTATTGTAGGCCTACCTTTAGTCTCATACTTCATATGCCTTACTAGTTTAAATTTCTAAGACAATGAATAAATATATACTTTGCTACAACATAAACCCACATACATTAACCAAAGCAAGCCCACATAAACCAACATAAACCCACATACATTAACCAAAGTAAGTCCACATAAACCAACATAATCCCAATCTGTAATACCGTGCTCAAGGTCAGCTCTCACATAACTTACCTCGATATAATTGCCTGGCTTCAGACCCTGACGATGGAACACAAGAGTTACAATTATAATACATAAGCGTGTTTGTCTGACTGTATGTCTGTCTATATAAACTTGATCAGTCTGCCTAATTGTCTGTATGTCTATATGAACGGAAACAGTCTGTGTTTATCTATCAGTCTCTATATATGATTGTGATATGTCTGCTTATTTGGTTGTCTGCCTATATGATTGTCTGTCTTTATGTTTGTCTGCCTATATGGTTGTCTGTTTATATGTTTGTCTGTCTATATGATTGTATGTCTATATGATTGTATGTCTATATGTTTGTCTGTCTATATGTTTGTCTGTCTGTATGTTTTACGATATGATTGTCTGTCTATACGTTTGTCTGTCTGTATGTTTGCCTATCTATATGTTTGTCTGTCTATATGTTTGTCTGTCTATATGTTTGTCTGTCTATATGTTTGTCTGTCTATATGTTTGTCTGTCTATACGTTTGTCTGTCTATATGTTTGTCTATCCATATGATCGTCTGTCTAAATGTTTGTCTGTCAGTATGTTTTTCGATATGATTGTCTATCTATATGTTTGTCTGTCCATATGATTGTCTGTCTATATGTTTGTCAGTCTGTATGTTTATCGATATGATTGTCTGTCTATATGATTGTCTGTCTAAATGTTTGTCTATTCATATGATTGTCTATCCATATGTTTTTTTCTGTCTATACGTTTGTCTGTCTATATGGTTGTCTGTCTATATGTTTGTCTATCCATGTGACTGTCTGTCTATATGTTTGTCTGTCTATATGTTTGTCTGTCTATGTGGTTGTAATATATGCGGTACCGTTGCTAATATCGTTCCTCCTGGAACTTAGGGCTGCAACCTATTTTCTGGAACTCTTCATGATTTCTATCTGACCATGTGGTAAGAGTTACAACAGCTAATACTTGACGTTACGACTTCAACAGCTAATACTTGACGTTACGACTTCAACAGCTAATACTTGACGTTACGACTTCAACAGCTAATACTTGACGTTACGACTTCAACATCTAATACTTGACGTTACGACTTCAACATCTAATACTTGACGTTACGACTTCAACAGCTAATACTTGACGTTACGACTTCAACAGCTAATACTTGACGTTACGACTTCAACAGCTAATACTTGACGTTACGACTTCAACAGCTAATACTTGACGTTACGACTTCAACATCTAATACTTGACGTTACGACTTCAACAGCTAATACTTGACGTTACGACTTCAACAGCTAATACTTGACGTTACGACTTCAACATAGAAAATTCTAAAACTTATGAGAACAATAAAAAAAGATATTCATTTATAACAAATCTGTTGTTTACAACACGGATACAACTAAACTACTAATGAGTAACTCAATCTTTTTATCTCAGGGAATGTTAGCGTGAGCTTAAATGAAATCCATGGAACTATAAACCCAGTTCAGTAGTCTGACCTAATATCTATGACACTCTATACAAAATTACACTGATTAACTGTCTATTATGTAGTCACGTGTGCCATCTAGCAGTTGGTGTGAACTTAATCTCTGGCGGCCGCCGGCTCTGTGTTGCTCGCTAATTGCTTCTTTTTATTATGTTGTGTTGCTCCATGAAGTTTCAAGTTTCAATTCTCCTTCGATCAGGAGGCTATGGCCTACCCGCTTGACCTAAATCGTGCGCATGACCGGTTCGTTCTCGACCTCAACAGAACATAAAGAAGTGATGCCTGTTGAAACTGTCACCTAGTTTACAACCTCAGTTTGTGAAACTGCCACTATAAGTAAACAAATTTCAATATTGGTTCACCATCCCTTTCATTAGACAACGCCCATGAAACGCTGGTTAACCTCTCGAATCCAGAATTTCCTTTGTCTTTTATAGTTCCATTTCTTGTTCTGCTCAATCAAAGATATCGGCGGACACCAGGCAGCCAGTTTCTTCCTAGTTGACTGATCAGCCGTCAATCTTATATCGGATACCCACCCCCCCCCCATCCCCTGCCACTCCTGCCACCCCTTTGAATCCTATTGACTCAAATGGCAACTTGTCACTCGGTCATTCTAAACGTGGCTGCCTTACAAGCGATTGTCGCAAATTCCCCTGCTGAGACAAGTCCAATATAAGGAATGGGTGGGTCTAAAGCCATTAGACCGAACTCAGACAAACCAGTCCCAACACATAGTAAACACTGCTCTCTCTCTCTCTCTCTCTTTCTCTCTCTCCCTCTCTCTCTCTCTCTCTCCCTCTCTCTCTCTCTCTCTCTCTCTCTCTTTCTCTCTCTCCCTCTCACACGTTTCTAATTCATTCTCCGACTTGACAATGTCGTTGTGTTGACCATAGTTTGATCTAACATTGCCAATTATTTTCTCAGCCAACTTTTTGACTCTCCGAGAATAAGTCTCCATCCCCAATTCCTTCTGCTTCACGGGAATCTGTTACAAGAGATATCATAATTCGTTCATTACTGATCTATCATGGCGTTGCGGATAATGAATTCTGTGCATTGTTTCCTCTTTTTCCTTAATTATCCCTCTAACATGGAAACGTAAATACTTCATTAAATGAAACACATGAATAATATTTATTTGCATATTGTCATTTAGAACATCTACTCTGTCTATGACTGCACTTTCTAAACAAAGCTTGGCTGAACACCTGGATCTATCCTCAGAGTATGTCTACCATCTTCTTCTACAATCAATTACGTGTACACTAGAATTAAGCTGTGGTCCCGTCGTGCACTGAGGCTGATCTCTAACAGACTACAAACTTCTATCGTTGGAACTATGGAACAAAAGGATTCCCAAAAGTTGGGAATGTGCCCTTCTGGTGCCCGTGGTACACCCGTTCTGATAGGAGGTGCTATCTGAGGGTTGAGGTTACAGTTGGCTCGCACTCTATCGAGCTAGTAACGACCTTCCTGAACTGAGCTGACTCGGTTCGTTGTCATTCTCAGCGAACCGAACTGAGCGATAGAACAAGTTTGTCTCATGTGTCACCGTAAAAAGCCACCATTAATCCTAATTGACAACGGAACATAGTGGGATAGCCTTCTGAACAGCTGTCTCTAAACTCTTTTGCTCCTGATTTATCCCATTCCTATTTGTCCTAAATCCTAAAAATATCCTGTCCTACCTGTCAGTGACAGTTTGTCCCCAACTTCCTGCGGCGCTAAAATCCCTACCCCACTGTTTATGTCTCCAGTTACCGCAGCAAATGTGCTGGTCCAGTACCCCCCTCCCCAACCCATCCCCCCCCCCCCCCCTCCGCATCTTTGAGAACCGCCTCCAAATATAAATGTGAAAAGAGGAGTGAGAAAGGGATGTGTATTATCCCCTTGTTTTTTTTATATCAACATAGAACAAATATTCAAACAGATAGAGGGGAGGCCAGGGCTTGTCATTGGATGATTCAGTTTTGATGGCAATAAGTGAGCAAGAATTACAGGAGCTTGTGACAACAATATACACAATAAGTCAAGAGTTTGGATTAGACATAAACATCAAGAAAACAAAGACTTCGATACTTGGGGAAAGTGACAAGAAACCAGGTATGCAGATACAAATAAAAGATCAAATAGTGGAACAGGTACAGAGTTTCTCCTATCTAGGTCATATAATAACGGAAGATGGCAGGTGGGGAAAAGAAACAATCAAGAGAATAGGTATGGCCAAGATAGTAATCAGCAACATGCGACACATACTGACATTCAAACAGGTAAATGAGAATTTGACAATGAGAATTGTCAGGTGTCATGTATACTTGTCACTACTTTATGGCACAGAAACATGGACAATGAATAACAAATTGGAAAAGAGTATTGAAGTCTTCAAAATGTGGGTTTATAGAGGATTTGGTCGCATTTCTTGGAAAGAGAAGAAAACAAATGTGAAGGTATTGGAAAGGTTAGGTGGGAGGGGGGGGGGGGGGAGATAATTAATGACCGAAATCAAGGTTAGACAGTTTCTCCACTTGATCTGTGCTCAACTATTAGCCTAGGTAGCTTCAGCTCGCCTTGTCAAAGCTCCAAACCATAACTCCTGTAAATGTAATTTCACATACAGTGACACTGACACATGGCACTACCACATGACACTGAGACATGACACTGACATATGTCACTGATAACCGACACTGACACATGACACTGACACACGACACTGATAGTGACTTATGACAATGACACATGCCCCTGACACATGACACTACCACATGACACTGATACGTGAAACTGACACATAACACTGTTACATCTGTCTTGCGTTCCAGAACGGTCAAATTCTGCCCTTATGAGACATTCATCTTGATTGTATCTCCGCTTATTTATTCTCATTGCTGTGTTTTGTTGACACTAATCTGCCATTTTTGCTGGTATATTGTATGTCGTTACTTGCAGATCTGTGACTGTCTGTTGTTACTTGCAGTTCTGTGACTGCATGTCGTTACTTGCAGATCTGTGACTGCCTGTCGTTACTTGCAGATCTATGCCTGTCTACATATCATCTGTAAAGTTCAAGCTGCTTATTAAATATCCATGACCTCCCGGTTGTTCTTTTCACCACCCAGTCCACGACCATGAAACAAATTGTTGGAGATAGTTGAGAATTCAGGGTATAAAGGCTCCTATACGTCTCTTGTAAGCCAAGTCATCCACACCTACTCGAGATAGCCCACGTGGCGAATGGCCAGCAAATAGCGCAAGAAAAGCAGTCCTCCCAGGTTTTAGATTTAAGATGACGTAACCATACAGAAACTTCTGACCAATCAGCCTCTAATTGATTTTTTTTTTTTTTGCTTAGATGTTTGCCTCACTAGTTTCTACTGGCGGAGGCGCGCCATTTTCCACCCCAGACCGTAGTCAATTGGGCGATATCAGGACGCATAAACCAGTGCTTGGATGCATGTGTGCATCTGTATGTACCTATGCTAGGTTTGTGCGCCCTCAGAAGCTAGCCCAACCAAAGTGCAATGGAAGGGCTTTACCACGAGGGCGCGTGTGATAGTTGTGCAAGAGTGTGACTGTAGGACAGAGTCAAATGAAACAGAGTGAGGTGAGAGAAGAGAGAGAAGAGTGGCCTCCAGGGTGAGAGCCTCCCCTCTTGGAGAGAGAATGCCTCTAATTGATGTGTGGATGTGTTCCGATGCCACTCGAGACCTTCTTCCCGGGACACATCCTTGTTTAACAAAGGACTCACGCAGAACCAGTCTGATTGGTCGAGAGATGCATCACAATATTCAAGATGGCGTGCATCCGTGTTCGGCGAACGCAGTAAGTGAAATAACTCACTGACAAAATGTGGACAACTCTGCTGATGAACAGAGAAGGCCGAACACATGTTCTGACAGTCAGAACTGTCAAGGGCGGAGATCATAAATCCGCCATGTAGATGGGAAAGGCAAGAGGAAATCACCAGATGGTTTTCCCCAAAACCAGGACAGCCAAAACTAAAGTAACTCAAAGATCTGATGGTGAGATCCCCGTGCCAGGTGTATCAAGTAATCGTAGTGGGGATAAGGCCAGGCCAAGTACAAATGGGAACAGCCAAAAGTCTGACGGTATTACATTGGAACATCCTGGCCCAGATCTTTGGCACGAAAATAAAGAATTGGAGCTTGGAACACACGGAGCCAGACCGAAGGTGACATGCTTCAGAGGGAAATGCAAAATCCTAAATTAGACATATTGAGAGATTGGTCAAGGTCATTGGGAGTCTCGAGACACAGGTTGGCTGGTCAAGGTCATTGGGAGTCTCGGGGCACAAGTAGGCTGGCCAAGGTCATTGGGAGTCTCGGGGCACAGGTAGGCTGGTCAAGGTCATTGGGAGTCTCGGGGAACAGGTAGGTTGGTCAAGGTCATTGGGAGTCTCGTGGCACAGGTTGGCTGGTCAAGGTCATTGGGAGTCTCGGGGCACAAGTAGGCTGGCCAAGGTCATTGGGAGTCTCGGGGCACAGGTAGGCTGGTCAAGGTCATTGGGAGTCTCGGGGAACAGGTAGGCTGGTCAAGGTCATTGGGAGTCTCGGGGCACAGGTAGGCTGGTCAAGGTCATTGGGAGGCTTGGGGCACAGGTAGGCTAGTCAAGGTCATTGGGAGGCTTGGGGCACAGGTAGGCTGGTCAAGGTCATTGGGAGTCTCGGGGCACAGGTAGGTTGGTCAAGGTCATTGGGAGTCTCGGGGCACAGGTTGCCTGGTCAAGGTCATTGAGATTCTCGAGACACAGGTAGACTGGTCGAGGTCACCAACATCCAGACAGGTGAATGTTTTGTATTATCACGGATAGAAGTAGAGGGTGGGGGGGGGGGGCATGATGGAAGGGTTTTCTTACAATCGCCAAGGACGACGGCATCATTGCTCGGCTTCAAGGCGTCAAAGGGCGTATCCTTGAGATCAGGTTGAACAGGAAAAGAAGCAACATCACGATAGTACATCAGCGACAGCAGCAGCATAGGATAATGAAATAGATAGGCTGTACTACAGGAGAAAATCGAGACACCGTGATATCCAAGGTCAACACAGGCTAGACATGTTGTCATCTCATCGTGATATCCAAGGTCAACACAGGCTAGACATGTTATCAACTCATCGGTACGTAGAGAAATACCTAGAAAACGGTAAAAAAATTTGAATTATATAACAGAAAAGAATTTGCGACCCACAGAAAAGACCGTGCGACCCAAATAAACGACTTTGCGACCCACAGAAAAGACCTTGCGACCCAGAGATGAAAGAAAAAATAATCCTGGATGGAGCGCAACACCCCCATACAGAAGAATGCACAAGAAAAATCAGAAAAGAGATTAGGAAGGACACGAAATCTTGGAAATATGCAACAAGAAAAGAGTTGCAAAGACACGGGAGGGAAGGTTGCGCGTTCACAGAAATCAGAAAACTCATTAGCGAGTTCTAACCATCACTGCATGAAATACACGGGTGAAGAGCAGGGATATACTCCAGAGATGGAAGCAATGCACTGACGGATATCATGGATATACTCCAGAGATGGAAGCAATGCACTGACGGATATCATGGATATACTCCAGAGATGGAAGCAATGCACTGACGGATATCATGGATATACTCCAGAGATGGAAGCAATATTGCAGAGACATGTACGAAGACAGAGGTTAACACCAACAGGACGTCTAAGACCAGGGACATAGCGCCGAAAGCTACGACAGATAAGGTCTGACTTTCAATCCAAAGATTGAAGAGAGGACAATCACCCGGATGTGACAATGTCCCGACAGAATTTGTCCAAGGAGGTGGAGAGGCCGGCGTACCGATCTACCACACGTTATTCTGGAAGTTTTGGAATAGCAGAACAAGCCCACGGACAATGTCTGTGAATATCATGCAAATCACCATGTCCCAGTGGTCAATATTTTTGTCTCGCCCACAAACATATGGTATACAATTTTCTTTATTTAAGGTATACAAAAACCAGCCATCATAATGAAACCAATCTTTTAAACTGATTACCCCTTTATAACAGTGAGTATTTATGGAAATCACATTTTCCACGTGTTTATAAAATCTTTCTAACATCAACCGAAAGTGCACTCCCAACCAACTATATTAGGCCATAAATGATGATTTATAACAGTTCTAGTGAGCCTTCCGATGTGTAAATGTGTCAATAATAATTGTGCCATAGGCGTAACCTAACTAATTGTTAACGTTCGTGACTACAATGAGTCTGAAAGTCAAGTTTTGTAGACTCCATACATTGCAATGAAGATGTATCAATATTTTTGTAGAGACGCTAAACGTTGTAAGCTGTATAAGAGTATATCAAACCCCAAAAAGAGAACATTTGCCGCTTTTTGGTTTAACGGTCACCAAGACCTTAAAAGTTCGCGTTCCATCAAAACTAGTACGCAAGAATAAAAATGGTGGATAGTTTTGACAGGCATGTGATTAGAAGAGAGATTTCTAGAATGTTTGATTCCAAAGAAACAGTGACACTAAGGAAACTGAAGTCTTGTCTGAGACCACACAATGACATTGATGAACCGAGATATGGGTTGTGGAGAGCTGTAAGGGGCGTAGGCATGGCCTGCATAAAGTTTGTTAGCGGAAGAAACGTCATCAGTGACAAGCCGCATCTAGTATTCATGAGAAGCCGCATCTAGTATCCACGAGAAGCTACATCTAGTATCTACGAGAAGCCACATCTAGTATCCATGGGAAGCCACATCTAGTATCCATAAGAAGCCACATCTAGTATTCACGATAAACCACGTTTAGTATCTATGAGAAGCCGCATCTAGTATCTATGAGAAGCCACATCTAGTATCCACGAGAAGCCACATCTAGCATCCACGAGAAGCCACATCTAGTATTCATGAGAAGCCACATCTAGTATCCCCGAGAAGCCACATCTACTATCCAAAAGAAGCCACATCTAGTATTCACGAGAAGCCACATCTAGTATCCATGAGAAGCCACATCTAGTATCCCTGAGAAGCCACATCTAGTATTCATGAGAAGCCACATCTAGTATCCATGAGAAGCCACATCTAGTATCCATGAAAAGCCACATGTAGTATCTATGAGAAGCCAGATCTAGTATCCACGAGAAGCCACATCTAGTATTCATGAGAAGCCACATGTAGTATCCATGAGAAGCCACATCTAGTATACATGAGAAGCCACATCTAGTATCCATGAGAAGCCACATGTAGTATCCATGAGAAGCCAGATCTAGTATCCATGAGAAGCCACATATAGTATTCACGAAAAGCCACATTTAGTTTCCACGAGAAGCCACATTTAGTATCCGTGAGAAGCAAGTATTTATTTGAAGTACACGAAATGCGTAAACAATGTAATGATATTGTTATCTGCATGAACTTTGGATAAATGATCACCACACAACTGAAAAGGAATGGCAGTCAGCGGATGGAACAATTACAAGATTAGTACCAAGTGGCAAAGGATATCGCTTCTTACAGCTCCTGAAACACATCAACTACAGTAAAAAGAACATTATGTGATAGCTAATGTCGAAAATCTCATCCAAATTGGAGAGACGCCTTTGCCTAAAGAAAGTAATTTTTTTTTTTAAATTTACGGTAAATTATTTTCTGCAGGAACAAAATAATTACTTTGCTAACAAAGATCAAATAAACTAGCCGCCTTAATAAAATGGCACTATCTGACAATATGTAAATTATAAAGTCATTGGTACATTGAAATAATAAGACGTGCAAAAAATCACATTTTTCGGGGCAAGTGAATTGAGGTATTAGATGGCAATCAGCGGCAACCACTGTAAAACGGGCAATAATATCTATTCTGAACCTTTCTTTAATTTATTTGTTGCTTTCCCCTCTTGATCTTGAAGATGAATGGACTTTGAAAAACTTGGAATAGTATAATTTATCCTTTCCATTCATTATCTTATAAACCTGTATTAAGTCACCTCGAATTCTAAACTTTAGGCACTGTAGGCCGGTTGTCTGATGCTTTCTTCATAATAATTCCGGAATCCCACTATCAGCTTTGTCGCTCTTCTTTGTATCCTTCCGAGCATATTTATATCTGCGGTAATGATTCCATACCTGTACACAATACTCCAATCTAGGTCCAACTAATGCTTTATACAGTTTGACAATCACTTCCTTGCTCCTATGTTTAATATTTCTTTTTATCATAGCTAACATTGCATTTGCCTTTTTCACTGCTACCTGTGACCTCTGACCTTTCTGTCTCACCTGACGTTAACATTTTAGTGGCGAGTCAAACTTTATGACGCCCCTGCTTCCTAGATCCTAGAGGTCAGTTGTCAAGACAGTAACACTGTCCCATATGTCTATCATAGGTCTGGTTACATGTCTATCATAGGTCTTTCTATATGTCTACCATTGGTCTGGCTATATGTCTATCATAGGTCTAGTTATATGTCTATCATTGGTGTGACTATATGTCTGTCATAGGTTTGGTTATATGTCTACCATTGGTCTGGCTATATATCTATCTGTCATAAGTATGTTATTTATGTCTACATGTCGGTTATCAAACGAGTCCTTCACAGAGAAAGTATTGACATTATAAATATCAGTTCTATCCCACAAATGCAATGATAAGTTCTATCCCACAGATACAATGATAAGTTCTATCCCACAAATACAATGATAAGTTCTATCCCACAGATACAATGATAACTTTTATCCCACAGATACAATGATAAGTTCTATCCCACAAATACAATGATACGTTCTATCCTACAGATACACTAATAATAATAAGTTCTATCCCACAGATACAATAACAATGATAAGTTCTATCCCACAGATACAATGATAAGTTCTATCCGATAGATACAATGATAAGTTATATCCTTCAGATACAATGATAAGTTATATTCTACAGATACAATAATAAGTTCTATATCACAGATACAATTACAATGATAAGTTCTATCCCACAGATACAATGATAACTTTTATCCCACAGATACAATGATAAGTTCTATCCCACAAATACAATGATACGTTCTATCCTACAGATACACTGATAATAATAAGTTCTATCCCACAGATACAATAACAATGATAAGTTCTATCCCACAGATACAATGATAAGTTCTATCCGATAGATACAATGATAAGTTATATCCTTCAGATACAATGATAAGTTATATTCTACAGATACAATAATAAGTTCTATATCACAGATACAATTACAATAATAAGTTCTATGCCACAGATACAATGACAATGATAAGTTCTATCCCACAGATACAATAATAAGTTCTATGCCACAGATACAATGACAATGATAAGTTCTATCCCACAGGTACAATGATAAGTTCTATCCAACAAATACAAAGATAAGTTATATCCCACACACACAGTGATAAGTTCTATCTCACAGATACAATGATAAGTTCTATCCCACAGATACAATGATAAGTTATATCTCACAAATTCAATGATAAGTTCTATCCCACAGATACAATGACAATGATAAGTTATATCCCACAGATACAATGATAAGTTCTATCCCACAGATACAATGATAAATTCTATCCCACAGATACAATGACAATGATAAGTTCTATTGCACAGATACAATGATAAGTTCTATCCCACAGATACAGTGATACGTTCTATCCCACAGATACAATGATAAGTTATATCCCACAGATACAGTGATAAGTTCTAGAATCTCACCATAGCAAGAAATCGGATGCAGCAGGCCCTAACATCGCTGGAAGAGTGGGCGAACTCTTGGCTGGTCAATATAAACGAGGACAAAACCACATGTACAATATTCTCGCTTTCAATCAAACCCCAAAACACCAAATTAAGTCTAAACGGCAAATACATCCAGCCAAAGGACAACCCAAACTATTTGGGAGTCACATTTGATCGACGCATGACATGGAAAAGTCAGATCGAGAGAAACCGAATGAGAGCCAGAGAAAGAATGGCAATCATGAGGAAACTTGCTGGCACAAGCTGGGGAGCAGACGAAAGCATACTAAAGAAACTGTACACTGGAAGAGTGAGACCAGTTCTCGAGTATGGCATTGCGGCATGGACAACAGCAGCAAAGGCGAACTTCGATAAAGTTAGCAAACTCCAAAACCAAGCTATGAGAGTTATAACAGGTGGCATGAAGTCAACGCCAATTGTAGAACTTGAAAAGATTACAAAACTGCAATCCATGACCGATAGAAGAGATTGCAGAGCCCAGCTGCAATCAGAGAAACTCAGAAGACTGACTGACCACCCAATGCACCAGAGACTAAACAATTTCGGAAATGGGAAGCTAAAGCGATGAAACTTTGCAGAAATAGCCAAAGCAAAGATGGACGAAGACCCTATGAACGCACTAACCACACCAAAGCCCATCCCTACTGTACGAAAACCTACCTGGAGGCAGCATATATTTCCAGAGGTGGTAGAAATTATACCAGATATTAGAAACAAAAACTGCCAGTCCGAAAAAGAAAGAAGAGATACTACCCTGAGTTTTATTACGGAAACCTACCCAAGCATGGAATGAACCCATGCATACACCGACGGTTCCGTAACAAATACAACACAGAACGGAGGGGCAGGAGCATTCCTGAGCCTACCAAATGGCAGAAAAATAACACTGTCATTCGCTACTGGAAAATACACAAGCAATTTCAGAGCGGAGGCAGAGGCACTGAGGGCGGCAGTGGAAGAAATGGTGACAGGTAAAAGGAATGAAAGCCACATAGTCCTGCTTACGGATGCACTGGCCGTAGTCACAGCACTGAAAAGCCAGACAAATTCTGAACTTAATGATTTAAGAGCAGTACTCTGTCAACTATGCCAGCAGGCCACACCAAAAAGAGTAGTGGTGCAGTGGGTCCCATCTCACTGCAACATCCAAGGCAACGAGGAGGCAGACAGACTGGCAAAAGAAGGTGCAAAACTACCACAACTTGATACTAGTATGACAAACGAAGAGTCAAAACGGCTTATTAGAGCTAGATACATGACCAAATGGGAAACATACTGGCTACACCAAAAACGATGCCTATTACCAGTTGAACAGAAGAGAGCAGGTCGTCGTCTTCAGACTTCGCACTGGCCACAATAGACTCAGGTACCACCTATTCAACAAATTGAAGATAGGTGGCACCGACGAATGCAATGATAAGTTCTATCCCACAGATACAATGATAAGTTCTATCCCACAGAGACAATGATAAGTTCTATCCCACAGATACAATGATATGTTCTATCCCACAGATACAATGATAAGTTCTATCCCACAGATACAATGATAAGTTCTATCCCACAGATACAATGATAAGTTCTATCCCACAGATACAATGATAAGTTCTATCCCACAGATACAATAATAAGTTCTATCCCACAGATACAATAATAAGTTCTATCCCACGGATACAATGATAAGTTCTATCCCACAGATACAATGATAAGTTCTATCCCACAGATACAATGGACAGACTTACCGCTATAATGGCGGCTACGTCGTATTCTTGGTTGGGTCCGACCTGTAGAGATAGTCACGTGATAATAAACATGGCCCAATGACCTATTCACCCACTTTAGCTTATGTCATTACTACATTTAGTAAGTACCAGACTATGACAGCTTATGGCATCTCTACCATAATTAAATACTTGATAATGTAACAAAGAACACACGCCCCCCTACCCCACCTAAAAAAAAACACAAAAAAACAAACAAACCAAAGAAACCAACAAAAAACGACCAAATAATAATGGTTGTATCAAAATGGAATAACCTGCAACTTGTTAAGTCAGTTCAAGTGTATTGACCTGCGGCACGGAGATAGCAGAAAGCATCCAGCTGCAGACTGGGTCAAGTGGAGAGTTGAATTCTATACTTAGAAACATCACACCGATTGACAGTCATAGACAAAACGGCTTTAAAAGTAGAATAAACAAATAAACCTTTGCATTGCTCAGTTTTATGAACGCACACACACCCGCGCGCGCACACACACACACACACACACACGCCGGCAGACACACACGCCCACACACACACACACGGCCGCACACACACACACGCCCGCACACACACACACACGCCCGCACACACACACACACGCCCGCACACACACACACACACGCCTGCACACACACACACACACACGACCGCACACACACACACACGACCGCATACGCTCGCTCGCACACACACACACTCTCACGCACACACACACACACGCCGCACACACACGCCTGCACACACACATACACACACTCTCACACACACACACACGCCCGCACACACACACACACACACACACACAACCACACAGGTGCGCAGATCCACGCCAGACATTCACACACACACACAACCATACACGTGCGCAGATCCACGCCAGACATTCACACATACACAACCATACAAGTGCGCAGATCCACGCCAGACATTCACACACACACAACCATACAAGTGCGCAGATCCACGCCAGACATTCACACACACACAACCATACAAGTGCTCAGATCCACGCCAGACATTCACACACACACAACCATACAAGTGCGCATCTACGCCATGCATTCACACACACACAACCATACAAGTGCGCAGATCCACGCTAGACATTCACACACACACAACCATACAAGTGCGCAGATCCACGCCAGACATTCACACACACACAATCACACAAGTGCGCAGATTCGCGCCAGACATTCACACACATACAACCACACCAGTGCGCAGATTCACGCCAGACATTCACACACACACAAACACACAAGTGCGCAGATCCACGCCAGACATTCACACACACACAACCATACAAGTGCGCAGATC